>VCJJ01001362.1:3296-13822 GCA_024139415.1 Backusella tarrabulga
GAAGTCATTAAAAATACAGAATATGAATGATATTGAATACAATATGACAGTAGCTATATAATCCATAATGGCAGCTCTCATGTATACTTGCGCTTTTCATAAGTCCTTGAGCTCCTTAATTACTATTAACAGACAAGTTTTGAGACATAACGCTAACTTGAAACTAACTACATGCTGTACCCGGAAGATATTGGTGCTACAATAACTACCAACCCATGATAGAAAGAAAAAAATAGAAGGAAGGTAGGCTCCCTGACCATACCAGATGTTTCCGGATTTATTTATGAAGAATAGGCTTCACTAACTCACTTTTTTTAAGGTAAAACAATCCTTTATGAAGAAAAAGCCACGTTTCATTGTAGAAACATCCAACATATACACTTTTAGCTACTTTTTATCATTTGCGAACAACCATTTATATTAGAATTTGGCATCCATGACATAGCAATGTTACCATAAAAACGTTACAATTTGCATTACATAGCAACGAATAACGTATAAATCAATCAGAGTCCTTTTCTTCCCAAACTCATCTTCAAATCAAATCGACAGTGAAAATGAATCTCAGATATGAGCCGTCACAACAATTACATTTTCAAAAAAAAAGTGCATCGCTTGTTTTTATTGCTTTCAACAGAAACAAGCAAGATGGATAACGACACACCCTCTCAAATCTCCAAGCTCGCCTCAAAATCTCGCGTTTATTTTGGTACGTTGGAAGGTCAAGAGTCGGTGAAACGACCACGCCTCGACGAACCAAGCAGCTCAACTACAAGTGGAGGCATCGATCTTGAAGCTCTAGGTATTTTACAATGAATACGTAAACTTATTAATTTACTAACTATGAAATAGCTGAAAGCTCAGAAGGAACATATTCAGTGCGAGCAGGCGAGGCCGATCGTGAAGCATTGGAAGAATTTGAGCGAAGACAGCGAGCCTACAACATGGCAGTGCCAACAGACGATGGCCGTGTTCGTCAACGACTTCGAGAAATAGGCGAGCCACAATGCCTTTTCGCTGAAGGGGTATGTTCACTATGATGGAATAGCGTGCGAGATAATAACAGTTTTTTTTTTTTAGCCTGGCGACAGAAGAGACCGCCTAAGATATTTACTATCTAAAATGGACGGTGGTGGAGATGTACACAGTGAAGACTCTGACGATAGAGAGGACGAGGACGAGGACGAGGAGTTCTTTACGCCCGGATCAAATGAATTGTTGGAAGCAAGAAAGTTTATTACTAAATATTCACTGCCAAGGTTTGTTGAACAAGACGGTATATGTACCATTTCTCACTTTTATACATATAGAGCAAAAGCACGAATCGAACGTCAGAAAGAGGAATCAAATATCCCGCTTGCACTATTAAAAGCCAGCCGAAAAGAGCTCCATGCCCACTTGAAGGATTATACCATTTGCGCCTCTCAGATTGCCGATGAAAGACCTGTTGCACAGGCTGCGTTTAGCCCGGACTCCCAATTGGTGGTCACCGGTGCATGGTCGGGTCTTTGTAAGGTGTGGTCCGTCCCCAAGTGTGAATGCATCTTGACATTGAAGGGCCACAATGATAAAGTGGGTGGTTTGGCGTTCCACCCAGAGGCAACAAAGTCATTGGACAAGAGTGTTGTGAATCTGGCATCAGGCGGCGGCGATGGCGTCATCCAGCTGTGGAATCTAGAAAGGTAAGAATGATCAAATCCCATTTGATTTAATCTAATATTGAAATAGAGAGAGTCCCATGGCCTCTTTGAGCGGCCATGCTAGACGTGTAGCCCGCATTGGCTTTCATCCTTCGGGTAAATACTTGGGCAGTGCGAGTTTTGATGGTACTTGGCGTTTATGGGATGTAGAGACCACACAGGAGCTGTTATTACAAGAAGGACATGCTAAAGAGGTCTATGCTATTGCATTCCAAAATGATGGTAGTTTAGTGGCAACAGGGTAAGTTAGTCCCATTTGATTGGATACAAAAGGTTATTTACTTTTTATATATAAAGAGGTTTGGATGCGATCGGGCGAGTGTGGGATACGAGAACGGGAAGATCTTCATTTACGCTGGAAGGCCACATGAAGGATATCCTTGGCCTGGATTGGTCGCCCAACGGATACCATGTTGCTTCCGCTAGTGCCGATAACACCATCAAGATTTGGGATGTGCGCACCCTGCGTACAATTTACACCATATCAGCACACACATCGCTTGTTTCCGACGTCAAGTATAGCAAAGGTGTGCCTGGTACGTCGGATGGAAGTGCATCGGATCCAAAGAATATAGCTGGCCTGTATTTGACGAGTTCAGGTTATGATGGTTGTGTCAAGGTTTGGTCTGGTGACGACTTTAAATTGATTAAAAGCTTGGATGGCCACAGTGGAAAAGTGATGGGCGTGGATATTTCACAAGGTTAGTTTATAAATTACATTGCAATACTTATTTATTTATCATTCCTCCATTAGATAATAGATTCATTGTGTCTTCAGGATACGACCGCACATTTAAACTTTGGGCTCACGAAAATTTGGTCTTCTAATACCAATGAAATGTCTTTAATAATAATACATCTTGTTAGTTTTTTGTACAGTATATGATACATATTTACCCAGTCTTTATCTTTTGCGTTATAAATGAATGTAATATGAGTCATTTTTACAGGTTCACAATCTCGAGAAAATATACAATTAAACAAAATAAAGAAGAGAGAGAGGGAGAGAGTTTATTGATTAATGTAGAATTAAAATCAAACAAAGAATAGTTATAGTATTAACAAAAGAACAAGAGTGTCTACTTTTTTTTCTCGTTTTTTCTAGACTTTATATATAAGAAGAGTGTATATTAAAGAAAATTATGCCCACTATAAAAAATAATAATAATATAATTAGTCTTTCATGCATCAATCCACAGCAACAAAAACACGTACCAAATCACGCAAATACTTCTTTTCAGCAATCCATTTCATCAACAGCTTATTTGCCTCTACAACATCCATATCCTTTTGACGTTCAACGAGCATATCCACCAAAGCATCCTGCACACCCTTTGCCATACCCTTGGCATCACCACAGATATAAATGGCAGCATCCTTGTTAATAACAAGATCGTAGATTTCATCGGCGTCCTGGCGCAAATGATCCTGCACATACTCCTTGGGACTGCCGTCGTTGCTACGGCTCTCTGCAAGACGTAACTTTGTAATCGTGCCATCCTTTTGGAACTCACGCAACTCGGTCTCATAGAGGAAGTCCTTGTTCTTGTTACGGAATCCATAGTAGACATGGATGGTGCCAAATTGATCCCGGATCTGGCGAGTGGGGTTGTGGCCAATCGAGCCCATGGCCATACGGATCTGGCGTTGTGTTTGACGGTGCTCCAGGAACCCGATAAAGGGCGCAATGCCGGTACCGGGACCGATCAAGACCAAGGGACGCTGGGTTTCTGAGGGCAGGACAAAGGCATTGGCATTCTGACGGATAAAGATGGGCACCTTGATCTCAACACCGGGGATGGCGTGGGTGTTGGTTGGTGTCTTGCGGCTTGGGACCAAACCGGTGAGTTGGTCCAGCCAGGGTGTGGCGACACCCTTACGCTCAATCTGGCTTACGGTGGTATACTCGACAATGTTGAATGCAAAGCGAATCTTACCCTGACGCTTCAAGGGTGAGCTCGATATGGAATAGAAACGTGGCATATGGGCAGGCAGCATGTCCAATAGACGGTCGACGGGAGGCTGGCATGTGGGGAAGGTTTCAAGAATATCCAACAGGGTAGGTGCCTCTTCACGAAGAGCGTTGAATGCGGCAGCACCTTGCTTACTGCAGATATACATCAGTGTCAACTTTTCCTTGGGATCTGTGGTGAAATCAGCAAGGACTCTAAAGAGCGCCTTTCTGGGTGCGCCTGTCAAATCAACACCATAACGGAGCAGATCCGCAATGCTGACAGAGGCTGCCTTCTTTAAATGGGTTGGCAAGCTATCCCCGCCGTCGACCTTGTAAAGCACATTGTAGCGCTCCTTGGGGATATTGAGACGCGTCAAGAGGGCCTCAACAAGGCCTTCATCGTTGGGCGCAACCACACCAAATGCATCTCCAGGCTCAAAGCTGGTTTCCTCGCCAATATCCAATTCTAATTCTAGGGCGCGCTTGACGGCATCATCGGTTGTCAAGCAGGATATCATGGTGATGGGCGCATAGACCAAAGGTGCGGGTGTCACGACAAATTCAGGCACCTTCTTTTCATCCCCGGGATTTGTGCCGGTCAAGGCGTTGCTCTGATCCTCCAACTCGACAAGTTTGGCGATGGCTGTGGATGCACGAGGCAAGCCTGTTAGTTTGGCTCCCGGTTCCAAGCCTGTCAAGCTGATATTTAATGGATGTCCCTTATGCTGTGCCTTTCCGTTGCCATTGACATGTCCGTGATCCACAAGCGAGTTCTCCAAATGAAGATACTTCTCAACAGGCTCAGGCAGTCTCTCAATACGGTTGTCCATCGAGTAGGGGATATCCGTAGGATCGACTTTGGGCTCCTGGCTTTGCTTTAGTTGGCTCTGATCGACGAGTGAATTCTCCAAGTGAAGGTACTTCTCAACAGGCTCGGGTAATCTCTCGATACGGTTATCCATCGAGTAAGGGATATCTGCAGGATCAACCTTGAGTTCCGAAACCTGCTTTTCCAAAGCCTCCTCTACCTTGCCATTTTCAACAGCGGCAGCTTTATCTTGTTCGAGTACATTGGATAAACGCTCCCACAACTGTTCAATCCAAGGATCAACCACATTCTCCAGTCTTTTAATACAAAAATGAGTTGAATATTCACATACATCCTTCTAATCCTCCTTACCCTTCAGCATCATCTGCCAAGCCTCTCTCATGAAACACAGTAGCGCCCAAATCCTTAAATTTCTTCTCCAATCTCTTCGCGGTATTATTAAAGTTTGAATAATTGGAGTCGCCCAGTCCCAAAACGGCGACCTGGGCATGATTGAAATATGTCTTGTCCTTGTTGCGACGAAGGAAACGCCAAAATTTGAGTGAATTGTCGGGGGCATCACCGTCGCCTGTATTTGAAGAAACCAAAATAACAATACCAGTGTCCTTTAACTTGGCCTTTGTGCATGTGAGTGATTACTAATCTATGAAAGTAAAGGAGAACTTACAGATTCAAAGTCGTCCATAGAAAAACAGTCACCGGCATAGCCTTTACTCTTTGCCTCGTCGTGAATGTTCTTTGCAATCCATTCAGCATTTCCAGTTTGGGAAGCCCAAAGAACAGCGTAGTTTGAAGCAACGCCCATTTTTATTTTAAGTCTATGTATTCTATATAAAGATAAAAGAAGAAGAAAAAAAAACAAGATCAAAAGGTTACTTTATTTAATCCAATTATTGACCTTTTTTTATGGTATCTCACCAATCAAAACGATTACTGATGAGATGATTCAAAGTCAGTGATTTTTTTTTGATTTTTTTTAAGATGTTTTATTTTGATTTGTGGTATGTGTTTTATATATATATATATGTGCGTAGTATGTTTTATAAGAAAAAGAAGAAGAAGAAGAAGAAGAAGAGAGAGAGAGAGAGAGAGAGAGAGAATGAAAATAAAGTGGTTATTTAACAAGGAGATTTATAAGCTGGTATATTAAATGGTAAAAGAAAGGCGTCGAGGCACTTTTTCTAATAAAGGTTCCATCAGTGTAGGATGTCCCATTAACTGTACAAACAATAGACCAACAGCCACTAGTTGATATTATAAAGTTAAATAAAATAAATAAATAAATATGGAAGCACAACATGTCATTCTTACCTATTAAAACTGGTAACCAGAATAGATACAATCTTTTATCTAATTTGGGTTGCACAAAACCTAATCCATCCGATTCCATCGTGGGTGCTGTCAACTCTTCCACCTTGGTTTCTTTGGTCAGTGAATGGAATCGATGTGTTAAATGGCTTCCCTTCATACTCGATCTTCGTGACAGCGGTTTACGCTTGGGTGATGGCAGGAGCTCCTTGATGTCATGCTTATCATGAGGTATAAAGAAGGACGGGAGATATCCATCCTTGTTCTTGATGGTTGCATCCGCACCCGCCTCCATCAGGAGTGTCACCATCTCCAGGGAGCCCAAATGACATGCCAAGTGGAGTGCCGTCATACCCGATTTATCCTGGGCATCCGTTTCATGCTTGTTTTCAATCCATGACTTGACCAGATCGGTATACTTTAACAGCACCGAGAGATGAAGCATCGTGTGACCATTTGTATTGGCGGTTATGGTGTCAACGCTTTTCCCTTGAACAATGATACCCATCGCCACTTGCTTGGCATCCTGTAATTTACCTGTGCTCTTCATACCCACCAACTGTAATGCGAGCTCCAAAAGCGCTTGGTCACTGGCGTCATAGTATGTAAAGATGCAAATCTCGCTTTGCTCGAGTATTTGCTCCTTGAACGAGACAACCACCGGGCCTGGGGTGCTGGCGGGTGGCAACAGGCAGACCATGGTGTTTTCACTCCAGTAGAGCGTGGCGGCTGGTTGCTCGCCAAAGACACAGCAGAGACCTTGGTAGAAGCCGCTACCGAGTATGGATACCTCGGTGCCGCCATAGATGGGACCCTGTGAAGGAACGAGGCGATCGATTTGGGGCACGCGTGCTGGTGGAGGCGGTAGTGGCATCATGGGCTCATTCAAGATGGACAAAAATGGTGTAGTGTCGGTGGTAGGTGCTATAGCAGCCGATGGTGCAGTGGTCGGTATGGGTTGTAGTGGTTGTAACATTGCAGATGACGATAATGAAGATAATGACAATGAAGAAGAGGACGAGGAAATGGATGTAGTTGACGAAGAGGTAGATTGACGAGGATTCGATGATGATGATGATGATGCTAATGATGATGTTTGAACAGAAGGAGGTATAAACGTTGCTGATGATGCAAATGGTAAGATACTATCGTTACCATTGAATGCTGCTGTAAAGTCCGATAGTAATGTAAAGCCATCCTTCTCCGTTAGAGGCGTGGCTGGCAATGAGACAGGAACAAAATGACCTTGGGTATCTGTACGTCTGCGTCGATGAAAGGGCCAGCCCTCTTCTTCCTGAAATAGTGCTGACACTTGATCTTGTTCTAGTATCATATCCTTCTTTTCGGACTTTGGGGTATCAAGTGGCGTCTCAGGACTATCCTCAACCGAATTGTTGTCAGTGCTTCTACTGCGTTTCCTAGTTTTATCATTATTAATGTCTTTTTTCTTTTTTGAGCTTTTATGGTCGTCTGTGATCAAGATGGGGGCAGACATTCCTGAAGCGACCATTTCGCCTTTGTCATTCCTCATGACAAAGCAAACTCTAACATAAATAGATTTGCCGAATAAAAAAATAAAATAAAAATAAAAATCAGACGTCAAGGCAGCACACACATAACACTGGTTGCTAATTTACCTGAAACCAAGTTTCTCATCATGATGTCTACAGTAGCAGGTAATTCGTGTTGGTAGAATAGCATCACCTGAATTAAAGTTGATCATGGGATTACAGTTAAATATTAAGATACGGTCCCTCTCCTCTTCAATCGTAGTTTGTAACTCATCAACAGATGACTTGTCCTTAGTTCTTTCTGCACGTTTGCGCTATAAAGAATATGTTAAATCCAAATTACATAATTTGCTTATGACGCATCTTTACCTCACGTCGTACACATCCAACACACATTCGTATCGGTTGATCGGTACGACTTGTAACCACCTTTGCTTCCAAATCCAAGACTTGAGAATCTGCTACAATCACTGCCCCATTATTTTGCTGCTGCAGCTTTTTGAGTCGAGATCTTGCAAGCATCTGATTCTGTAATCGAATAAACGAATAGTCGGTTACTTTTCTACCCTGCTCATCCTCAAGCTGAATAGAAAGTTTAATCTGAGTCTCGACACGCGACTTTGCACCTGTTTCTGGAATACCAAGAACTTTAATCTTTAATAAGCTATTTTAAACATGAAGAAGAAAATAAGCTTTTTGTTTTGTTTTGTTTTGTTTTGTTTTGTTTTTGGGAGGAATTTGTTTATACCTTTTCGAATCTTGTTTTTCTTTTAAATCTATTTCATTTGGCCTAAATAAAGATGTGATCATGATTAAACTCAAGTTGATATGATTACTTATAAAAAAAACACTATACATTTGTAAATAGCTTGAAAACAAATCGTTTGGTTCCTAGATTGTAAAAAAACAAAAACAAAAAAAAAGATACTGATAAGCACCACTGGTTCTTTATATATATATATCTATATCTATAAATGTTTTTTATTTACATCTTTTAATAAGAATGTGTTATCATCATAATGAGAAGTAGGTGGTGAAGAAGACTCGGTGGAGGTCGTATCCAGAGGCGATAAAGGTAAATAGTTGTGTTTTTCTTCTTCAAATGCCGAAAATGTATCTTTTAAAGGCGAACAGGGTCGACTATAACCCAAATAGGTCGACATGATTTATTACTATTATCTATTATAAAAAGGAAACAATAAATTGTCTTCTTTTTTTAAAACCTTTTTTTTTTTTACAGTTATAGTTAAATGCTTGTTATGAAATAAAATAAGAAAAAAAGAAAGCGAAAGAAAAGTGAAATAGGTTTTGTGACTAATAATTTATTTTATTTTTCTTTTTCAAAACTTAAATTTCCCTTCTTCCTGTTATAATTATGTGTGGGAAAACCTTTTTTTTTTTAAAAAAAAATCTTTTTTGTTAAACTGCTTTCTTTTGGTCTGTTCGCTCTACAATTTTGTCACACGTACCTTTTTATTCATTGATTTGGTTTTTGATAAACAAAGTTGAGAAAAAATATGTCAAAAAGCTGTGTTTATTATTTAGTATACAAGCTTATATAATTGATTGCTTTTTCTATTTGTAAGAATGCTGCAGCATTCTGTCTTTCTCTTTCCTAAATACAGTTACTTACTCTCTCCCTCTCTCTCTGACTATAAAATAAACAAGCAAAAAGAGATCTCCACTTTAATAATAAATAAATAAAAAAAAGCTGAGTATAAAAAAAGGAAAAGATCTCTTTATCTTGTGTTTCACGATGACTTGACAAACATTGAGAAGAGGAATGATTATCTATAGATTCTAATACTTAAAAAATACCAAATAACGAATAATAATAATATATTCGTGATTAAATTATATATATAAAGAAAAGAATACTTGTTATTATTAATTTCTTTACCTGTACGCTTTAATAAAGTAAAAATGCATTTCAGCTCATCAGCTGTTTTTTATTTCATATTTCAAACTCCCAAAAAAAATGCTCAGAATGGAAATTTTCTTTTCTCTTTTAATCAAAACGAATTTAATAATTTATTTTATATATACATATATATGTATATATATATTTATTTATATTTAACAATATATAATAATCTATTTACAAAATGATAATAAAAATAAAAGGGGAGGAATGAAGGGAAAGGGTTTTATGCTAAGCGGATGTGTTTGTTATTCATCTTATTATCATTGTCATCATGGATGGAGCTAGACTTTCTTTTTAGAGGATAAGCAAGCGGCGGGGTTTGTGAAATGTCGCTAAGTGGAGAATCATCATCCTTATTTGGAGAAAGGGAAGGAGTATGATTATGCTCAAGTGGCGATTGCTGATCTTGCTGCTGCTGAATAGGATGATGATATTGAGTATTATGATGCTGATGATAATGATGATGCTGATAACATTGTTCTGCTAGTGCTGAGGTGGTATAAAGAGGATGATGATGCTGAATGAGATGCTTCTTTTGGATGTGTTCATGTAACAACGATACCCATTTATCGTACAATGCTTTTCCGACATAGAGCTGGTAATCAACCAATTGCAAAAATACTGTTTCGGTTTTATTGATTTCTTGAACAGGAAGACTTGCAATCTTTGCCCACGTCTTGTTGCGATAGTTTTTATCATTCAGATACTTGGATGCACACATCAAAGCAGCAAGAAACATACGTCGGCCGCAACCAATCACATTCTTTTTATTGTCAAGGTGTTGCTGGATGATTTTTTTGATACGGAAGATGTAAAAGAGTGCAAGTTGAAGCATCGAATAAGTGGCTCGGCTACGTTTAAGGATTTCACGAATAAATTGCGATGTTGTCATGATGCTTGCGTTGATGGGCTGTTTCCAAATGGAGTCAATGATGTCTGCAGAGGTATCAATAAGTTTATCAATCATAATGGAGCGTTCCTGACAGGATGTATCGGAGAACTGATGATGCTTTTCTACTAGACGCTTGTTGTTGGCTGTCGAGGCAAATTCCTGTAGTTGATGCTGTTGCTGTGTTGTTACTATATTCTTGAGACTATAAAGCAATGGATCTGAGGAAGACGAAAATGTCATTTAATAGAGTGGTAATAATGAAATGAAAGAGGGGCTATAGTAAAGGAATATACAGAATAATAAATATATATGTAGAATAAAGGAAGTAAGAAATGAAAGATAAAAGAAAGAAAGAAAAAAAAAAGAGAGAGAGAGAGAGAGAGAGAGAGAGTCGAAAAACCCTCTTTT
>VCJJ01001362.1:16391-26531 GCA_024139415.1 Backusella tarrabulga
TGTAACAGAATGGACTCGTTACCCACATCCAGCTGCTGATGCTGAATCAGCTCAGTAAAATACAATGGCATTGACCCTTTTTCTGTCTTGGCCATTGTTTTAGAGACGTTTGTCTTTGAAATTTTATAAAGCTGACTAAAAAGAACTCGACTGTCCTTGTTGCCTTCAATGGGCTGTACCTGAATGGTTCCTGTCCATGCAAATCGAAAGTTCAGATTCAAATTGTAATTGCTTTGATTCGAAGTGATGAATACTTTGCCTCTGATTGTGTCTCCTCCAAAGTAACATGATTGTTCTTCGTTGTCAAATACCATTTCCATTTTTATATCGAGTGCGTTGATTTTATTACGATTTATCATTGTTATTGTTGTTGTTGTATTTGTAAAAAATGTATAAATAAAGTGGGTTGGTTTTTTTTTTAAAAAAAAAAAAGACGCACAATAAGAAACTAAACCTTTATAATATGTACAATACTACAAATAGAATGCACTGTACTCACCCAGCCACTGTGCCCTAGATTCTTAGATTCTTGTTTTTTATTTACAGTGAAACTTGCATAAATAATAATTATAATAGGCTCTTTATTTCTCTAATTACTTTTCAGGTTCAAGAAAAGTGGATGGCAAAGGCTTTATATCAGGTGGAACGAATGTAGTACGAGCCTTCTCGCTATACAGCTGTTCATGTGTATAGTAATGGTCGATCGTTTTTGGATCCAGCAATTCAGGAAACTGCTCAACCAACGCAAAAAAATCCCCTTCTTCTTTCTGAGACCGGATTGCCGCCGACATGAGCGAGATGTAAAAGGTGGTGATGGTTTCATGATAGTGTTTGTTGGAAGATGCATTGATAAACCTGGATTTGATGGTTTGCTTAATAACTGGCTCAGCTGCATCCTTACCCAAATCACGAATATAATTCCATGCAAGGCGCAAATGAGCACGATGCATCCATTTCCGTGTATCCAATCTATTCTCCTCTAATGCTTTCATAAATACCTGATCGCCTACACTGCGATAGTGGCGATCATAATAGAGCAAAGGCTGTGACTCTTCTCGCACCCCCATTTCGCCACCCACGCCCTCTTCTACCTTGAGAACCTTGGCAATCCAAAGCTCGTGATCGCCCAGCTCGAGCACCTGCTTTTTTTCGCAATGCATGGCACCAATGGTCCCCATGAGCACAGGCAAATGTGTCACGGGATCATCAAAAAATGAGACATCTTTGAATTGATCTGCACTGGGTGATGAGAACGCGACAGACTGATGCACTTGCTCGCTACTGAGCATGTTGAGCACCATTTGGCCGGAGGAATGGAGCAGATCGGAAGCTCGGGAAGGTGTGCGTACGCAGAATGAAACGAGCGGATCGGGATCAAACGAAATGGATGTAAATGACGAGACGGTGATGCCGCGTCGATATTCCCGATCGTTGGGTTTGGACGTCGTTACAACCACTACGGGCTGGGGTATCTTGCGCATGATTCCACGCACATCGGTCACTACTTTTGTGCTGTAAAAAAGACGGGATGCTGATAATCCCCGGAACATGATAACGAAAGTAAAAAAAAAAAAATAACAAGTGAAAAATTAATTCCTCGCACCCATGTCGGTCATTCAATCTGTCAAGGGTGGTTGCCATGGTAAAAAAAAGAAAAATGATCTGGTTGCTATGGTTTCAAAGCAATAAAATACTCTTGTCATCTTCCAAAAAAGAATAAATTGCATCCCTTTTTTGTTTACTTTTTTTTTCCCAATTGAAAAAAACTAAAAGGCCAAATGGCACAATGTTTATCAAAATCGGGTAATTGTAACTTTGATGTTTTTCATGCACGGAAAAAAAATAATAAAAAAACGTATCACTTTATTAATACAGGAATCCGGACCGATTTTGAACCCTTAAAAACCTATTTTCTCGTTCTTCTTTTTCAGCCTATTATGCGATGATTTATCATGATTCCATTTTCTTTAAAGAAAAAAAGGATAATATTATATCCCAAATCGATGGCTGATCCGACCAGCACGATTTGTACAGGCTATAATCATTTTCATATTTTGCCGACTCCACCCAAAGTGAAACAAATTATTTATACCATAAATGCCATTTTTTTTATATATAATATTAAATAGAAGAATAGTAAATTCTAAATCACTGTTCTGTTGACTGATATAAAAAAAATAAGGTTTTGTATAAAAACCATTTCATTAAAAAAAAGGTCTAATTGATCTAACGCCACTCCATTAAATATAAGTGGCGGACTAGATTGGTTAGAGAATGTTCTTTTTCAGGAACAAAAAAAAATCATCGAATGCATAGGTAGACAGCAGATTTTTTTATACAATCAAAAGAGTCCTTTGATTTCAACTCTTTTGACTAATACACACTGAATTTATGAGATGATGACTTGAAATACGTAAATATGAATTGGAAGAAAGAAACAACTATAAACTCAATTGAATCATGGAATAGTCGATTTATCTACAACCATTGCACCATTGGTTTGAAGATAATGAAAAAGACAGTTTATTAGTTGACTCGAGAATTGGGGAGGTTGTGATTCAATTAAGATAGAAATAACGTAAATGTATTGGTTTCCAAGATCTTTCTCTCATGGATTGCTATTTTATTGTTTTGGCATCATCAGACATCCCTAAATAGTTACCGTGAAGTGGTATCCTATTAGAATCAAAATGCACAATAATAAATACATCTGAGTGTATTTAACATCATAATAAAAGAAGTCTATATGCAGATGTAGCAATTTGTTACACTATATTAGTTTACCAAAACTTGCTATAATAACATTAATAATAATAATAATACACTTGGTAAAGAAAAAAAAAAGTATTTTATGATCACCCAGCAATCTAAGAACATAACTAAAGAAACCTTGCGCATGTAATTCAATAACAAGCGAATAAGTAAACATTCAATTCTACACGTGCTTATTTACTTTGCTCTAAATCAAACAATCAAAAAAAGATCAACATACGGACAAAGAAAAGCATTCAAATATAAATAGACGATTCGTAAAAAAAAAGGGGGGTAAGAAGCATAAGAAAACTGGATAAAAATAATTTAAAAAGACAAAAATTGTTATCTTGAACCATTCATATTTTTATTATCTTATAAAGAAGTATACAACAAAAAAAAACAAGGAGTAAAAAAGTAAAAGTAAAAGTAAAATAAAAAGGCATTTTTTTTAATGTCGGGAGTAGGCATAAAAGAAAGACATAAACAAAAAAGAGGGGCAAAAAAGGATTCAACCATCTTACTAACAACAATGCTTTGATTTATTTATCCATTTTATTTGCAATACAAAATAAACTACACTTGTACACGCTATTACTTTTTTCATTATTAAAAATAAAATGGTTTGATATATGAACATGGAAGTAAATGAACAACCATACATCTTCTATTTCTCCTTTCCCTTTTCTACTTACAGACCACTCCCTTAGTTTCCTCCCCTTTTTATCCCTTTTTAGAGTTTATTATACATGTATTTATATCCATTCATAAAAGCATGCATTCGTATAAATATCTTGATAATATATGTATGTTGTCTGGATAATAATAATACTATTATTATTATTATTATTATTATTATTTATTACCTTTTTCCTTTTATAATAATCATAAAAAGTAATAGTAGTAGTAATAAAGGTGTTGATTTATAAAAAGAGAGAGAGAAAGAAAACAATCATCTTTTAATATTGTCTAATTGTATAAAAAAGTCAGCCATTTACAACAAATTGACCCCATTTTACAAAAAACTTGATATATAATAAAGAAATAGCAATAGTTTACGTTCATCAGCTCATTATTATACCAACAACAGCGACAACAACTCCATATTCCAAGAGATGCTCTATCTAACAGAAGATCTTGGATTACTACCCTTCTTTTTACCCTTGGGCATTATCGGGTTCTATCGCTACCTTTGGTACTTTATCAAAGTGCTCGCATGGGCTGTATACAAGCCAGTGAAACCCAAAACCAATCCAACCTATCGACCCTCCCAGGACGTCACCATTATCGTGCCCACCATTGATGCGGGTGATGAATTCAAGATTGCCGCACGTAGCTGGCTTGCCTGCGATCCCAAGGAAATCATCATCATCACCGAAACCAAGATGCGAGAACCCCTCCAGCAACTTGCGGACGAGGTGGATCCAACAAAAATTCGGGTCCTCACTGTTAAAAAGGCCAACAAACGGTTACAAATGGTTGCAGGTGTCAATGCCACCACCACAGAGATTTTGGTGTTTGCCGATGACGACGCGATCTGGAAACCCACCATGCTAGAATACATCCTGGCCTGTTTTGAGGATCTCAAGATGGGCGGTGTGGGCACCAGTCAGACGGTACACGCTGTCGATCCCAGCGGTTACCAAACGGTATGGGAAGTGCTGGCCGGCTTTCGACTAACCATTCGCAACATTGAAATCGCAGCGTCCACACATATCGACGGCGGTGTATGCTGTTTGAGCGGACGCACTGCAGCCTATCGCACACTGATTCTCAAAGATCCTGCGTTCCAGTACGGGTTCCAGAACGACCTCTGGCTCGGCAAGTACCCACTGAATTCAGGAGATGACAAGTTTCTGACGAGATGGATGGTCACGCACGGCTGGAACACATTTATCCAGGTGTGCCCTGAGGCTGAGCTCTTTTCGACTTTTAAAAATAACTGGCGATTTATCAAGCAGGTACTTAGATGGACCCGCAACACATGGAGATCTGATTTCAGATCGCTCTTTATGGAACGTACCATCTGGACGAGATACCCCTATGTCGCTTTTACCATGGTCGATAAATTGTTTAATCCAATCACATTGTTATCCGGTCCTGTCCTAGTGATTATCTTTGCCCTGGAGCAGTCGAGCAAGGCGGGTCCCACAAATGCCCCTCTGCCCATCTGGAACGTCATCCTATCGTACATTACATGGCTGCTTGTCACCAGAGGGCTCAAGCTGTTCCCGCATTTTTTGAGACGACCTCAGGATGTCATTCATTTACCCGCCTGGCTACTGTTCAACTATTATTTTGCGGTGATGAAAGTGTATGCGCTGTTTACGTTGCATGAAGTGGGATGGGGTACCCGTGCAGGTGTTGGTACCACGCTTGCCGCCGATATTGAAAAGGAACAGGACGAAGAGCAGGTTCAGGAACATCAGTTTAATGAAAAGGATTTTGTTGGTGTTGATATGTCGGATGCAGTAGAGTCAGAGCATTTGCGTGTGCATTAGCCCTCTTGTAAACGAGGGAGGTTTATTCAGAAAAGAAAGAATCATCTTTCTAACTATTTATTTCCATATTCATCGATCATAATAAAAAAAATAGACACACACACATACATATAAATAAAGATACCCCCCTTTTTTTAGCCTTCTCTTATTATAAATGCTTTTATTATATATATTAAAAATTACTAAACACCTAAAATTTTAAACTTTTCGCTTGTAGGTACTTGACTAATAACCACTCTTCCTGCGTAAGAAATTGATGCAAATGTCCAAGTATCGGTCGGACTCCATGCCACCTTGTAAACACTATCTTCATGCTGGTCGTAAGTGCAAATCAAACCATCCACAGGTTTACTTCTATTGAACCAACCAAATTAATTCACGCACTGATCCAAACCAAGTTCTTACCTATACGAATCATCCGACCCGTCCTCAGACTCAGACTCACTCGAATCCTCGTTTTCCAAGTACGAAGCCGATGACACCGATATGGTGTTGTGGAGCGACACGAGCGTATCCGAGCTCGATGTCAGCAGTAGCTGATCTTGCAGTTTGTTGTACGCGACATCCCACACCCAATGCGTATGCTGCTTGATCTCCATCAGATGGTCTGTCAAGTTGCGCGAATCCCAGATACGCACCAGACTATCGTCCCCGCCCGTCGCAATGTGATAGGGCTTGTTGGGGTTATAGTCAATGGCGCGGACCGTGCTATCATGTGCATGCCCCTTCATCCTAAAGCTGTTGCGGTTGGTGCGCGTGTCGTAGCCTGCCAACTGTCGGTCCCCACACACAACCACTTCGTATCTGTTGTGTGGGTTGAGGACGGCGTTTTGTAATTGGCGTAGGCTCGGGCTTGAAGTGTCGGTAGAGAAGATGGGTGATGTGTCTATTGACAGTGAAGTCTTTGTATTTATTAAAATCATGAAACTGCTGTGTCTATTTCGTTCTTACTTTTATGGATGTGTAGTTGTTTCCAAGTGAAGAAAGGTATATGTTGGATGAATCGATAAAGACGACTCTATCTTGCTGTTGCTGATCCCAAAGCACTCTGTTTTTTTTGGATGTGGGGCATAAATAAACGGCGCCAAACAAACGAAAAGTGCACCTACTTTTTTATTCCTTCGTTTTCAAGTGTGGCTAAGGGGACAAGTGTATTTCGGTCATGTTGATCATTACTATGATTATCATCATTATTATTGGGTATCGTCCATAGCGTGGCTCGCTTCTTTTGAGGATTGGCCGATACTTTATTGTTGATTAATTCACTTTTATCTCGTGTCTACGCCTCAAACTTACCAGGACTGTGGCAAGTAAACAGCATGTTCTTATCAGTGGGACATGATACAATATCCCACACCTCTTCAGCGTGTTCGTAAAAGGAGGGCGTGATGATGGCATCGTCGTCATCATAACTCAACAAGCAGACGACATTCTCTTTTCCTCCGACTGTGCCAACTAGAAACTGGCTAGTTTCTGCACTATTTGTTACGGGTGCTAAGCAGCGTGCTTGATGGCGAAGTCCAAAAACGCTTGAATTTTCTGACATTGTTCCTACTTTAAGGAGAGAGAATAATAAAGGAAAAAAAAAAAGGTTAAATTTACGAGGCGCGTATTTATTTATATTTTTTATTTTTCTTTCCTTTCTACGATTGTTTAATTACAACTTTTACTCTAGAAAGATGGCAGATGCACTAGCTTATCTAGACACATTTGATTACAAGAACTTTGTTCTTGGGTTTTCTTGTGTTGTCTATGCGTTTGAGCAATACTTGGAGTAAGTAGAATAAAAACAGCCCAAGTCTCCCTTTATTTATAAATTCCAGTTACCGTCAGCACAAGCGCTATTTGATGAAAGAACGACCAAAGGAGCTTGCCGATATTGTCACTGAACAGGACTTTAAAAAGGCTCAGGCATATAATTTGGACAAGTCTCGTTTTGGGTTTTTCGAGGGCTTCTATAAACAGGGCGAAACAATCCTCATGCTCCATTACGATGTGCTTCCAAAGTTGTGGCAACTTTCTGGTGAATGGATGCTGAGCTTTGCAAGCTATGGTGCTGGATATGAGGTAAGTACGGGAATGTGTGCGTGCTGATCAGGGCTGAATGGAGTGTCTCATCTCGCTGTTTTGTAGATTACCCATTCCATCATCTTTACCTTGCTCTTCACCTTGATTTCCACAGTCACTTCCGTTCCCTTTAGCCTCTTTTCCACTTTTATTGTAGAGCAAAAGCACGGCTTCAACAACCAAACCATTGGCATTTTCTTTACTGATATCTTAAAGACTCAATTGATCACTGTTGTGCTTATGGTGCCATTCCTCTCTGCCTTTTTGTGGGTGATCAAATCCACCGGCGAAAAGTTTTATTTCTATGTTTGGCTTATTGTGTAAGTGGTGATATCATTATTATTATTATTTGTTATTGTTGTTGACACGTTGTTTATTACACATAGCATCGTTTTCCAATTGTTTATCATCACTGTGTACCCTACTTTTATTCAGCCCTTGTTTAACAAATTGACGCCAATGGAAGACGGCGAACTGCGCACCCGCATCGAGGAGTTGGCCGCTCGCATCAAGTTCCCTCTTAAGAAGTTGTATGTCATTGATGGCTCCAAGCGTTCCAGCCATTCCAATGCTTACTTTTATGGCTTTGGAAAGAATAAGCACATTGTGCTCTTTGATACATTGATTCAGCACTCCAATACCGACGAGATTTGTGCTGTGTTGGGTAAAGTATAAATAGAGTTTATTGTTATTGTTATTGTTATTGTTATTGTTATTGTTATTATTATTATTATTATTATTATTATTATTAATACAATCAACAACAGCTCATGAACTTGGTCATTGGAAGATGAACCACACCCTCAAGCTTTTGGGTGTCAATCAAATTGTTTTGTTGACCATCTTTTGGATGTTTTCATTCTTCATCTCCAATGTCAAGCTTTATAAAGATTTTGGATTCCAAACCATGCCCACACTCATTGGCTTCTTGCTCTTCCAATTTGTCTATTCTCCTATCGGTAATGTAATTGACTTCCTTTCTCATGTCTATCAACGCAAGAATGAATTCGAAGCAGGTAAATAAATAATCATTTGTATTTGTAATCATTCATTTCATTCATCTGTTATTTTCATAGATGCTTATGCATTAAAGTTGGGCTATGCTTCTACTTTACGTAGTGCCTTGATCAAACTGAGTGTAAAGAACCTTGGCGGTTTCAATATCGATCCTTGGTATTCTGCATGGAATCACTCTCACCCCAGCTTGGTTGAGAGATTAAAGGCTCTTGGCATTAAACCTACTTCGGATAAACCAATTACTGTCCAGGAGGATAAAGAAGAAGATAAAAAAGACTTGTAAATCCTATTTATGACAAGTAAAATAAAATGAATAATAATAAAGTCATTCATTAAGAATATCAAGCAAAACGTTTTCTTGTTTTCTTTTTCATTTATCATTTATCATATGATTTCAATTTTTTAGAAAAGAAATTCACTTTCGAAAGGGATTTCCCGGCCGGGAAAAGTGACTCAGGCTGATCCTATTGTTCCGAAATGAAATTATTTTCCAGGAATTTTTTTTTTTTTTCGCTTCGTCGTTTCCCGGAGATCCCGGTTATTTTCCAAAAGGAAAAAAGATAATAAAAAAAAACTAATGTAATAAAAAGGAGCATTCAGTTCAATAAAGAAATGGTGATTTGAGATTGATTGATATTATCAATCAATTGTTGCCAATCAGATAACATAGATATTTGTCTATTTTTGCCTTTTTGTTTTAAAGAAAGACAAAAAATTACTCATTTTGCGGGGTTTAATAAGATGCGTTATGACTAACATTGACTTTTGGGTGGTAATTAGAAATTTAAAAATCATATAAATACAAGTGCATTAATTCCGCCTCCACATTTTTTCATTATAGTCATTCGTTACTACTTTTCCCTTTCAATTACTTGAATACATATATACATATTATTATGGATCTCTCCTGGTGTATTATTTGTGATCGTCACTGCACTGACAATAACGTAAGTTGCTTTACTTTAATTCATTCATTGCATAATTTACTTATTCTCTCTCTTATAGCTTTATTGCTCAGATTCATGCCAATTTCAAGATATAAATGCAAGCACCTGTTCGTCAAAATCATCATCCACCAGAGCATCTTCACTCCTGCTTACTCCTCCAACATCACCATCGCTTCAAGCCTTTTATTCTTTCAATCAAAACAACCGTTCTTCATCTACTGCTCGCAATTTAACTCATGTCTCTAGTCATCAATACCAATACTTCCCCCATCGTTTCACTCCCGGCTCTCCTACTGAGTTATCACTTTTTGCTGATGATACATAAATTTTTCATTTTTACTCGATTCTGGCTTAATCTATTTCTCGATCAATTATTTTGGACGCTTTGAGATATCGGAAACATCATTTCACTATGGTTTTAATCCCCCCACTCTCTCCCCCTGGATCCTTTCTTTTGGAGTACACAAACATAGAGAACCTCTTTTGATTTAGAGTGTTCAATTGAACTCCCCCAACATAGAATGTATGATTTATGTTATTTATTTGCTTTATGTATCTTTGTTTAAAAAAGTATAATTCTTTATCGCATCATGATTTAATATCACATTTTCATTACTTTTTGCAAGAATAAAAATTCGTTTTTGATCTCATTTCAATGATTGGCTTAAAAAGTTTTGTTCGGATTTTAACCAATTAAAATTTTTAGTTTCAAATTTGTTGATCAATGTAGCATCTAAACATATTTTGTGTAATGTTTTTTTTTTTCGATACCTTTTTAGCTCCATATTTAGTTATCAGCGAAAGTAGATACACTCTTATCAACATGTGTATATCTTTTTTTTTTTTTTTTTTTGTTT
>VCJJ01001377.1:1027-14165 GCA_024139415.1 Backusella tarrabulga
TAAATGTATATGAACCTACATGCAAAATGGCTAATCCTGTTTATTTATAAATATAAATAATAGCAGCACTTAGTAATTGTTTATGAATGAGCTAATTAGACTATGTCTTACCATGCTTTGTTTCCACGTCTTTTGACATCTTCCACAGTACTTGACATGAGTGCACTGTTTTACAAATAGAAAAGAGGGAGAGATATATATATTAATCAAAATGCTACATTATATAGTTGTCTATATACCTACATCACCATATTAAAAAATATCAAAACAGTAATAAAAGAAAAGAGGACAGTCAAAATAATGGCCATTGTATCATCACCTGCAGGACCCTGTTTTAACGGATCCAAGAAACCGTATATAAGGAACCAAACATCTGTAAATGCCCTAAATATATCACTGAAATCATTCTGAGAGCTCAAGTCGAGTGCTACTGGATCGCCACTACCAGGTGGACCAAATTCCTCTTGGAAATAGTCATCCGTTTTTCGTCGAAGCAAAACAATAAATGAATTTGTAAATGCGCAAACGACCAACACCATAATACCAATGACAGGCATGACTTTTGCAGAAAGCTGAATGACAGTTTCTAGTACTATTCCCTAAACGGACGTCAGTATATGGAATATTGGTTTCTTAAAAAAAAAAAAAAGAAACTTACAAATTGACAAATCACTCTTAGTCGAAGCATTGCATGAATCCATAGTACTAGTGTAGATACTGAACTAACTTCATACTAAATTTTATACCCAACATCGATTATTAAACGATTTTTTTCTTAGCAAAAAAAAATAAATCAAAAATCAAAAAATTGTAACTTACAAGGTAAGTCGGATTACTTGTCAACAGAGCTAGCGTCGCCACAGGCAGAATAAAAGCAGCAAGATCGATATAATTATACACCGAACCAATATATTCAAGTTTGTTAATCCAAAACTGTCTAACCTCCTGCAGCAAAAGGATGCTGCCAGAAATCATCATGATGAGAATGGACACAATATGCTGTGGATTCTTTACAGCTGTGCCTGGTTGATAATTGTAAAGCTCTTCTGGAAAGGAGACGGCTGTAAAGTATGAGATGTAATAGATGATGTGCACCATCACAATAAATGTGAATCTTCTCCTTGCAAACGTCTTCCATTTATACTGAGTTAGCACTTCCATAACAGTCTCTCCCTGTTTAAATATATGGTTTTCATACTGGCTGGAAGCAGCCCGGGTGAATGGACTTGTATCAGAGTATACCACTTTCTTGATGTCATCCTGTTTTAGAATATTGTAGCATTCTTCGGCCTTGTCGTATGAGATGTCAATCTGTTTATCATCCGGGAGATGCTTGTATGAGTTGAAATAGGGAAGTGGGACAAGACATAGTTTTGCTAATGTCGTGTTTGTCTTTGTTTCACCGTATATCATATCACTGATGTAGGCTGGAATGTATTTTAAGATGGGCATGTAGCGAGGCATTGGTATACCAGAGGCCTTGTATTTGAGGTTATCGTAAAAGCTATTGCCGTAATAATCAATTTGCTCCAGGGCAGAATACGTTTCCAAATTTCTTAAGCTGGAGATGTACTCCTTTTGAAGGGCTTTGAGTTGAAGCTTTTGGCTGTATTCATACTCCAAAATAGGATGGGTTTCGGTGTTGATTGGAAGATAGGCAAGCTTTTTACTACAAGTGAGTAGTAACTCTAAATATATATATATATAAGGGGAGGGGAGAATGTGTTTGAGTATTGATATCAACTGTAATATGGGTAAAAAAAATTACCAGAATTTCCTTTATTTTGAAGATATAGCAGTGCATCACCAAGAGCGGGCAAATTTCCAGGACCAATAGTTGGTGCATCACACAGGATACGATTGAAAAGAAGGTTGAATAAATCATATTTCATCATCTCAATCAGTACGGTAAGGACATTTTCTCTTAGCTTTCCCGCCTTCATATAACTAAAAATGTTGATAGGTATACTGGAGCGCTGAACTATACTCTTCAATATCTCTTGACCAATAGGGAACGATGCAAGCATTGCCATGGTATTGCTTCCGGATATAGTTGAAAAATACTGGATACCCTTTTTCTTTTGGAGTAAATCGTTTACTATTTCGTAGGTTTTGGTGATCATGATATCAGTATATTTTATAGCATCCTTTAAAAAAGAAAAGAAAAAAATTAAGTAACGCATCATCAATGGTAAATATACTATAAATAACAACCTTATTCGCTGGCTTTTTCTTTAAAATATAGAGGTAATGAAGTGCCAACGCTGCACTTTCGATTTCGTGGAAATCACAAGCTGACGACCGATAATTTTTCATATACTCTTGGTCCAGCTTTTCTATCGGCAAAAAAATCTCGTCCATATCAAACATTCTAATCTTTACACTCTTGGGAACATATCCTTTTCCTCTTCTAAGATAAGATTCAACGCGCTTTACTCCAGGATTCAATCCACCCACATTGTTATGTCTGTAAAAGTCCGTCACCATCTCCACATTCACCATGATTCTTCCAACATCTTCCATAAAGAGTAACCCCGCTGGTCGTCTCTTGTCTGTTTTAATTTGCCAACAATCTCTAAAGGAGGATAGCGCATTGTAGTCATGACCTTTGTATGCTCGTATATAAACGAGATCGTTCTTTTCGATGGATTTGTAAAACTTTTCTGGATATCCATCAATCGTCAGTTCAAAGAGTTCATTGGAATCGATAGATTTGGAACCGTCTACTGGGTTCAGTCGCCATAACTGAACCGTTGCTTTTCCAAACCGAAGCATGTATCTGGAGGTCTGGATGTCAATATAGTAGCAAAGTAGGTTGCCCGTTTTGTCGAGGGTGTCTATAATTTCATGTAGATCTTTGACTGCAATATTTCTACTCTCTGGCAAAAGCTCGTATTCTTTCCACTTGATTATTCCAGGAGTGTGAAGGTTGGGCGATTCCAAACCTTTATGTTTTAAAAGTGGGATATCATATAGCTCGAGTCGAATATATTCCTTATGGTCATGCTCTACCGGGTATATACCACTGTAATTAGAGTTAAAATACTGGCTACTGTGCTTTACTATATTGTTTCTATTTTTGGTTTTATTGGCCGCCTTGTTGTCTTTTGTTTGTGATTTTTTCATTAATGTGTTTGGTAACTCTGATTTATCTTCATCAGTATATGGCACTGCTGTTAAAGACGCTTCTTCTTTACGATTGATGATGATAAAGGGTTGCATGGTAAAACCGGGAATGTATGGTGATTCAAAATATGAGATGTTGATTTGTGACGAAATACTCCACATTTCAAACGTAACTCTTCTGCTGTTTTGAGTTTGTAGTGGCTTGGTATTATCTGCAAAACTCTTTAATCCGGAGATAATAAGATTTCTCTTGACATTACAAAATCGCATACAAGAGATTGTAAAGTTGCCAGCTCTGTTGTTATCATCCATTGGCGCATTCACCGCCACTGGCTCGATCGTATGTAAAAGCAGACTGCTCTTCGTACAATATATTTTTGCAACGTTTTTCACTCCGTCAAAGGTGGCAATATATCGTTGATCTTCAGAAACTGCCATAATATATTCAGAGTTTTCGGTTTTATAAGAAGTGATCAAAGTACCATCGAGAATGGACCATATTCTCACAATGTTTTTGCGGTAAGGGGTGATAAGAATATTGCTTTGGATATGGCGCGACATTGTAATGAGGTTTTCACCGGCTGTAGCTAGCTTTCGGTTTTTAACATGAAACGGTTTGGCCCACTGTGTATTTTTTATAATTGTTGGCGGATTGACAAGTGCTTCGAATCCTTTCGTCAAGCTTGTTGTATCGAGAATATATTTTCGTTTTAAATCCTTGTCCAAAAACTCTACCGAGTGTTTCTCGATAATGACAAGTCCATCATCAACAAAAACTGCTCTTCCATTACAAGGTACTTTTTTGGTGGTGCCGTTCTTTTCGTATATTATACAGTTGGGCTGCTCCGGTTTTTTTGAATCAAAGTCTCCATCTTCGGACATTTGGACAAACGATAACACAACACGACTTCCATCTGGAGCAATTGAGAGGTATGCATATACCGGGTAAATCATATCGTCAATAAAACTCACATCGACTGGATGGAATGCGCTATAGGCGTTAGTTGATATGGTGCCACGACCCTGATTCAATTCATATACTTTGAGGCTATATCTATGGTCGATCAAAGCTATATGTTTTTCGTTCAACGAAACATCGACCAACCAAACATCCTTTGGAATATTTGGTCCAACTTGAGGATCGATATCCACCGTTAGTGAGTGTTCAGCGTTGGGCATAATGGAAGCCACTAAATGGTGTTGGTAAAGGAGAGACGACCAGAAAGGTATTAAACAAAAGGGAAAAAAAAAGAAGTGGACTCACAAAAAAAGAAAAAAAAAGTTTGAGGATTGAAGCACATGTAACAAATCTATTTCTAACTATTGTATACCTTGACGTCATACAGAGTGGACGTGAGTAACATATCTACATCTTGGTATTAAAAAAGAAAATGTTTATTTTATCTTTTATCAAAAAGAGAAGTTGAATGCAGGCGTTTTATCATTGTATTTTGGAAAATGGCGCATTCATCTATTTATATAATCGTAGATCAATACTAAATGAATGCACATTTTTTTCTGTTTTTTTTTATCTAAATCCATATTCTAAAGTGGATCCTAAAACGCTCTTTTTACCTTGAAACAACAAAAAAAGAAAGGACTTTTTTCGATATTTAGTTACAAGTGACTGAATAGTTTGTAACCAATTAATAAAATTTCCCATGTAAAAGCTTCCAACCCTCTTTGTGTATCAATCTGCTAAAAAAATTAACTTTTTTTTTGCCATATCCATGAATTACAATTCAACTCAAAACTTTTGAACATTATCTTTTATTTTTCTTTTTCCCAAGTAAGTCCACTTAAAATTAAGTGATATATCATATACCACCCTTTATAATTCTATGCTTTTAGTACCAATGATTTTATTTTGCTTTTACATTAGCATGGTTGCACTATGATTGCTTCTTTATCCAAATTGGGAAGTTATATAAAAAATAATCAATGTTACTCCTTTTTTTCAGTTCGTCACCAGGTTTCCAAATAGTCTTACTAAATGTTTGGAAAAGTGATAGTCTCTTAAACAATATGTTTATTGCCAACTAGTAACTTTTATAAATATATATTAAAAAGACCACCTTTAATTAACTGATATTTCACTCTTTTTCGTAACGAGGAATGGAGCCTATGCTTATTTTTAAAAAAATGGTACTATCAGGAATTTATTTATTAAAACAACATGGAACATGTCTGTACGGCTGGGTAACAGTATCATTGTGTTGTAGCTGCTGAATTTTACATCATCGCTATCCAACTTATTACCCTTTTCATTATAAAAACAGTCACCACCAAACAAAGTACTATATTCCACACTTTCATTGTTAATCATCAAACTCACTCTGTAAAGTGTTTGTTTTTTCACATTTATTTGTTCATTTATTCGTTGTGGCTTTTCTGGTGTGGAAATATCGCCTTTTTGAATGAGTTTAGTATTCCTATTTAGTTATAGTGGGTACTATGATAGACCTGAATCCAAATGCTCTTGTAAATCACCCTTTCTTTTGCTCCATTTCATTACAAACTTGGGCTTACTTTCAAAATACGATTCTTGATCTTTTATGGCTTGAATTGAAATGTCATATGGTTGCAGTGAGTACTGTCACAGTCTCGTTTCTTGCTTTTGTATCAGACACCTTCGATCATTTTGATCAATAATATTCAGTTGTAGTTATCAATCGTCAATAGCTACTTACAAAAGTATTGAATGTCACCAAACTGTCTCTATTGTATTTTCTTAAATTTAACTTTATCAGATGGCTAAAAGCTATTGGAACATGATCCAAGTATCAGCATGAATCTAATGCATTGATGAAGTCAAGTATTTCAATTGACTTGATTTATTTGGGCTGATGAACATTCCTCAGTGAACTCTCATATTTATCTTTCCATAAATGCAAATACTCGAGGCTCGCATCTACACTATCCAGGACCTGGAAAACATTGACGCCATCAGCTACCTCCGTCAAGAGTTAGTACGGTGCTGATTGGCCCAATCAGCTTTAGGAAACTAAGAAAGTCATTAAGACACTCGATTGAGAAGGATCAGATCAGAATTGTCAATTATCAAAATGAGCTGATCTATATATTAATACAAAGGCTTTGCACAATTAGGACATTGGAAATAAATTTAATCCATATTCTGTTGAAGCTAATTGATGTTGATTTGAGCCAAGTTTACATGCCAACATTAATGAATCAAGTATATCATTACAGTATTGCTGTCATTTTTTTACCAAAGACTATTTGATATAGGGTTAATTATTTTGCCATTTTGACTTTCCGCTTTTGGCCACTTGCGCGAAATCATACTAATATTAACCTTTTTTTCTTTTTCTTTTATTTTAACCTTTTTTTTTTGTAAAAAAACAGTGTCTAAAACCCACTGTTCTTATATATTATACGAATAGAACTTGATGCCGCGACTCTTCACAGTTTCAAGGAAACCTTTACTGTTCCTTATATTTGTATCTGTATTTGTGTTTTTATATTATGTCGCTAGCTCGCCCAAAGTAGCTAGTTCCATGGAACCACAAGCTTATTACAAGGATTATGATGAGGTTGCGTGCTTACCGAAGAACCTCCTTGAGAAAAAACCTCCTACAAAGAAAGCAAAGGCCGCTATGGTTATTCTAGTTAGAAACAAGTAAAGCGAGACAGAGTTTATTAGTCCCAAAACTAATATGTGTTTTTAGAGAGGAAGAGGCTATTGCAAAGACCCTAGTCAACTTTGAAGACAGATTCAACAGAAATTTTGATTATCCCTATGTGTTTTTAAATGAAGAGCCCTTCACCGAGCAATTTATGGCCAGCATGAAGCAGGCGGCTCCAGGTCGAGATATGAAGTTCGGTTTGGTACCTGCAAGTCAGTGGAGCTATCCTAGCCATGTCAACGAAACAAAGGCTGCCGAATGTAGAGAGGAGATGAGAATAAACAATGTGTTTTACGGTGAATTGGAAAGTTATCATCACATGTGTAGATACCAATCTGGCTTCTTCTTTGATCATCCTCTCTTAGATGAGTAAGTTGTTTTCATCTTGGCACCAGTCTTTGCCTACTAAAGCTTATAACAACAGATACGAATGGTATTGGCGTGTGGAGCCAGGCGTTGAATACTTTTGTGATATCACCTATGATCCTTTCCTTTACATGGAAAAGCACAAGAAGCAGTACGGATTTGTTGTGACGTTATTAGAATTAAGGGAGACAATTCCCACATTGTGGAGAACAGTGGAAGAATATGCCTATTCACGCCGTATTGACATCAGCGATAAGAGTCGCTTGCTCTTCCCTTACTTCAGAGATCAAAGCACCGGTGACTTTAACCTTTGCCATTTCTGGTCGAATTTTGAAATCGCCTCTTTAAATCTCTGGAGAAGTGCCGAGTATCGTGATTTCTTCAACTATCTTGATCAAACGGGTAACTTTTTCTATGAAAGATGGGGAGATGCGCCAGGTAAGCGCTACATCTATATAAAGAGGGAATGTGGCATGTTAAATATGAATATAAATGATAGTTCATTCACTGGCTGCCGGTTTATTCTTGGAAACAGACCAAATCCACTACTTTGAAGATATCGGATACCAGCATGATCTTTATAGACATTGTCCCACTGAAAAGAGCAAGCTTCAGTGTCGCTGCGAGTGTCCAAAGGGTACAAACGATAAGAGCATTGATCATGATAAGAACTGGGATACCTGCTTACCTGCATGGAAGAAGCATGTGAAGAAGGCAAAGGAAAGAAAAAACGCAGCTTGGAATGTTTGGTAGATTGTATGTGTTTGTTCCCCATTCTTCTTTTGCTATATTAAAAAAAAAGTGATTTTTATTATTCTTTTCTTTATATCCATATATAAATAATATATATATATCCAAATATATGGTGGATATTTCACCTGTCGCTTATTAATGTACACTTTTTTTTTTCTTTCTTTATATGCATATACTATTATCATCACAATAGCTTTATTTTATTTTTAATTCTCATATATGGTTAATAAAAATGTATGATTTGAAAAACGATTTTATTATAAGCCATCATTAAAAGCAACAGCATGTACAAATAGTTTAGTAAATTCAAGCCATTTTATAAAGCAAACTCTGTTACTTTTCAGCACTGCAGCAGGCACCTCGGCCTATCCAACAGATCGCATCCTCTCGCACAGACGACGCAATTGACGTCAACACACCGAAGCTCATGCCATTCATACATCCTTTCGGCACCTTCTCTTTACCGTTAAAACATCTCAATTTGTTCTTGGCGGTTGCGTTGCTGCAGCTGGTGCTATTGAAGCCCCCGCTGTTGAAGCATCTGCCTATATTCATTGTGGCGAGACGCCCGCCCAAATCTCTATCTTTTTCTGCGCGTCTTGTACATAAAAAAAACATTTAGAAATCGAAAAAACCTGTTTATTAAATAATGCAAAGGCGCACTTAATAAAAACCATGAATTTTATTTGGATTTTCAACGCATATCACTCTATTGTTTCTCTATTTGCAAAAGTGTGACAGTTTCATTTAAAGCTTGGATTGGCCAAGTTGATCACTCTGCTCAAATCTATCAATCAACTTCATGATTTCCGGGACTTTTTGTGCTCATTGGTTAGTAAAACAAGTATACCTACTGGGTCCCAAACCCAACTTACCAATGCTTTGAGGTTTTTCATTTGGAACCATATGCGAACCTTCAATAAACGATACAGTAGCCATCTTGGGGTTTTGTCCGGATACTTGGTCTACATCTTCTGGTGCAAGGCTACGAAATTGGTTAGAAACCAAATGATAGGAGGGGGAGAGTACTTACAAAACCGAGTCAAGTGCATATATGAAGTGGATTGGAATTCTTAGTGTGCTGATAGCCCGATAGCAGACAACGTTTGCATACATGCTAATTTTAAAGACATGCTATATAATATATTTATTAAATGAAATTCATTTATTTTAGAATCAAGCGTACTTACATATTCCTGTTCTCTGGGGCACTTTAATTTGACAGTTCCCTCGTCTGTGTCATACAGGCCATAATTCTACTTCATTTTTTTAACATACATTGTTTCATCTTGCTCTATATGAACTATACCACATAATTTTCCAATGCCTCCGTATGAAACTCCCTCCAAAAAGGTCTTTCTCTTAATGATTCCATGCATTCTTGTCTTTTATAAAACAGTCAATATAATCTCTTTCAACTCTTTTCATTATTACTACTAACCGATTGGGCCATTCATCTCGGCGGTTACGAGAACTTAAAACAGGAAATAACTTTTGTAATTCCATGTCAAATATCTTTTGATACATGACTGGCTCAACCACGGTAAGACCATGAAAGGTACCAGGGTACATAAATTCCAATACCATCCTACATCCATGTTAATGATTTTCTCCTCCAATATAGCAGTCAAAAACTCACATGCAGGTGGCACCAAAGCTATGCCCTACACCAAAAAACTGATCGTACTCATTTAAATCAAATTCTTCAATGACAGTCAACGTATCCATCACATTATCAAACCAGGTATCTACAGAAAAAAAAAACATGTCAATTGCATATTTTCTAATTACGAAAATAATGAAAACTTGCATTGTTCAGAAAATTTGCCCTCGTTTAGACGAGCAGAATCACCATGGTTACGAGCATCCCATGCCACAAAATGAATCTCGGTATCGTCATATCTTGACAGACTACGGAGGTGATTTTTTAATCGTCTCATAACAGGATGAAGTGACTCTTTATGGAATCCTGTGGAGTGCGAGAAGAGAATCGCCATCCTTTGTCTGGGTGTTTTGTTACATGGAAATACATGGAGTTCGGCTGAAAGTTTCATCGTATCATAACCTTCTGTTCCTGAATGAACAGCAAATGATCTTATCTCGATTGGTTGAAGATACGACATACGAAAAAAAAGGGTCGAAAAAAAAAAAGGATATATGAAAAAGAAAGAAAGAGAAGACAAAGAATGAGGATTTTCCTTTTTATTTATATATATCAAAAAGCATGACAAACATATAATACGTTGGTGTAACGGTGCGGACAAATGATGGTCTGTTTCTTCTTTTATTTCTAAATTTACACTTTTTCTTTTCCTTGGGTGTTCTCAAGCAAAAAAAACATAACTTTTTAGGAATTTATGTATTTGTTTTTTTTGCTTGAGAACACCCCTTATCACATATATACAAAATCGATCCAAAACGGGATGTTACGGATCAATCTCCATTTCAACAGAAGGACAAAAAAATAAAATAAATAAAAAAAACGGATGTATACTTTTTGTTCTTTTGTACAGCCAAGAGCTGTCAACCACTCTCTTTCTTTGATTAGAATATAAACATATCATACAGTAAGAGGTTAACCCTCAACTTATCTCATCTGTCAAAGACCATCCAACCCATTCATTTACAAAACATTTCAAATCGTATATATAAACCTGCCAATTTTGTATGGTTAAAATAAATAAAAAAGGTATATATTTTTTTGTCCTTTTATTAAATCATTCACAGAAATGTCTCTCTCTTTTTTACAAGTTGGAATATCCCTTAAAGATCTTGTTGAGCTTGTTGGATTCCATATACTCCTTGATAAGTCCACTAACACCCTTAAACTTTTCGTGCTTGGCATCCTTGACCAATTGGAACATGACAGATTCCGATGATGTGATAACAGCACCAGCAGTTTTCATACGCTAAAGTAGATTGCTAATCAGTAACCGATAGGGCAAATTGGTCATGTATTTAAAACTTACATCAACGGCAATACTAATCTCGGCAGGATTTTGAGATGAAACACCATCAGCAATAACATAAACATCATAACCATGTTCGAGGAACTCCAAAGCAGTTTGAAGCACACAAACGTGACTCTATACTTCCGATTAACCTAACTGTGGGGTTTTTTCCTTTTTTTATTCATTTTTATCCTACCTCAATACCCAACAAAAGAATGGACTTTGTGTTGTTCTTCTTTAAAACATCAATAACCTCAGGCAAATACATACTGAACTTGGTCTTTTCAAGACAGACGGCTGCTTCTGAAATATCCAATTCAGATACAGTAGGCCCAAATGCTATATAGCATATATAAGTATCTTTTCATCATCAAGTTCAGAACAAATTTACCCTTCTTGTATTGTTCTGTCACGACAACAGGGATATCCAACAACTTGCTGGCTTTCATCTAAAATACGAATAAGATTTTCTCTCTCTCTCTTCACTATTGTATGAACCAATACGCATTACCATCTTTCCTGCAACGGAAATAACAGAGGGGTATTCATATATAACACCCTTGAATCGTTCCTGAATATCACAAACGAAAAGGGCAGTTGTCTTGGGGTCTAAAATGGCAGGCATAATTCAAATAATTTAAAAGAGAAGAAAGAAAAAGAAAAGTTTAAGACATCAGGAAAGGGGTGGGAAAGAAACCCAATTTATACTTAATAATGCGAGGGAAAGTTGTGGCGCACAGGTGTGACCATTTTTCATTTATTTAATACATAAAGCATTGGGAGGAGAAGCAACACCATTTTCCTTATTCAATGGTGCGCTTGTAAAGAAGAAGGTATATACATTGTCCTTTTCACAATCGGCAGCAAGCTTCTCCAAATAAAACATTTCACCGATGGGCATACCCCAACCGCCCAAAAACATAGCATCTATCGATTAGATATATTAGAATATTATACATGTATTACATAATAATAGTAGACTTACGGCATGATTTGTTCCAATCCTTGGGAGGGAAGGCTTCAAAGGGGAAATTATCAGAGCCAACTGCGGCAAAGTGATGGTTCCAGATCCATCTAAATGTATCGTCACAAGCCTTGACACCAGCACACTCGGGGTTCTTCAAATCCTTGATGAGATCCTTGACCTTCTCACCATGCTTTTCATAGGCGGCCATCCATCCGGTGCGCACAAGGAGGATATCACCCTGTTCAAAAGTGACGCCCTGGGCGGTGGCGACTTCATCGAGTTCCTCAACGGTAATCTCGATGCGCTCAAAGGGGTCGTACTCGGGTCTGTGTTTGGCGGCCCATCTTCCATAATCGAGGAGCACAGCTCTACCAGCAATACCGGCGCGAGCAGCATGGTGGATGCCCAAACGGCCACTGCCGTTACCGTTTTCGGGAACAATTTCAGAGGGATCTACGCCGTTGTAGAATTTACCAGAGTCGAGATGTGCAATATGACGTAAACCTATATTGGATGTTTAGGATATAATACCTTCTTTTGTGTTTTTATATACATTACCATCCCATTGTGAGGAAGACTGGGTATTAAAGTTGTTGTAAGAATCATCGAAAGCAAGGTTTCCAGGTACGAGCGGGTGAAGACAGTGCTCGACCTCGGATCTGCCAAACAAGACAGGCTTGGGTGATTCGAGGTTCCAGTTGAGAGAGAAGACGGCACCCTTACGGATGCACTTGCTTGCCTATAAATAGATGTATGAATATCTTTCTATATATTTATATATATATATAAAGCTTTGTATATTTTTTTTTCTTACGTTGGCAACTCTTTCTTCTGTCAAGAGGTTCAATGTACCCAAGTTATCTTCTTCGCCCCAAAGTCCCCATGCAGTTTTCTCGGGATATTTGCTATCAATTGGTAATTCGTCAAAGGTAGGTAATTGCTTTTGGTTTGTCATTTTTTTTATAATTAGAAAATAAGAAAAGGTGTGTAAGTGGGTGGGGTTTTACATTGCATTTGTACTTTTTATACGATTTAAAATTCACAGATTATTCACCCATATTCCGTTCATTTGGCCTATGGGAAATAGAGAAAATACAGACAAGATTGGTTCGGAGATGATAATCACCAACCTCATATCGTCACCCTTTAACAGGTGTTACTCCACACAGACACAAGAATATAAAAGATATTCCCAAAAAGTTTTTTTGTACTTGATTGCATTGAGTGCTATACTGTATACAGTCATTCCATTTCCAATCTGTGAATTCACTGAAAATTTTCGTTCAAGTCACGAAATCTTATTCGCTCAAAAAAATATATAAATTCAC
>VCJJ01000138.1:2402-23568 GCA_024139415.1 Backusella tarrabulga
TTTTAATGGTTTTGTGATGAACTCCCGACTTTTGTATATATCTGTTGGCGCGCATTCTCGCTTTAGATGGTAGTAAAGATATACAATAAAAAAACATCAAACACATTATTGTAAGATAAAGTAGATATGCATTTACCGTTTGTAAGACAGTGGTATCCATGCCAACGATCTTTGATCTGTGCGTAAATCTATAGAGATATACTCTAGACCTTTTATTTGATTTTGATTGGTGTTTACTTGTTTTTAGATATTAATGGTTTGGTGTTCTTCTTCATAGTGGCAATTGCTCCAACTTTGGACGTCTTTTATTCTTGCAGCAGAAATGGTATACTTGATTTTTTGCTATTTTCAAAATATATACAAAAGTTTATTTCATGTTGTTAGTGCACATGGCTTCTTCTCCATTCTGTTTTATTGAAGCTTACTGTTGTTGAGTAGGTGGTTTCTGCTCCTTCTTCACTTCAACAGGAGGTGCGCTCATACTTGAAGACCTTCCAAGAAATAAGTTTTCAGCACTTTTTTTTTCTCTGTTATTCATACTCATATGCATATGTTTTCTGTTGTGGGTCTAGGTAGGAATGCTTCGGGTCGTCATAGTGGTATTGGGCTAAATGAGTAAGGTATTTCACTGAACTTCTCAAGTCCAAATGACCTCCAGTGCGTGGGTCCATGCAATGCTTGCAAAGGTAACTGCGTCGGTCTCCTCTATACGAGGCGGCAGTGCGTGGTCTTGCAAACCCAGGGTCGGGCTTAGTATTATATGGTGCGCTCATTCTGAATACAGAAAGAATGGGGAAATTCGAATAAAATACAGTTGGTTTTTTATTTATTTATTTATTTATTTTGCGTATCAATTTCGTAGCCAATAACATTTGGTTTGTACTATGAATCAAGTATTTAGTATAGCTCTTCTTTCATAGCTTTTTGAACTTCATCCAAAGTAGGAACAGAAATCATTGAACCTTCTCTTTGTACAGAAATGGCTGAAGCAAAGTTGGCTTCATGTAAGGCCATTTTAACCCTTTCAAAATATTCCTTTCCTTCTTCTCTAATTAATGAAGCCAAGAAATAGCCCTAGTAAATGATTTGGAATTAGTATCCATAGACTTTTTTTTTTCTTTTTTTGGCCTCCTTACAACAAAGGTATCACCAGCAGCAGTTGTGTCTTTCACAGCGACTTTACGACCGGCTATTTGAAAAACTTGAGCATCGCCATTATCGCCTCTAAATTTGGCAATCAAGCCTTCGCCACCCAAAGTAATAACAATGCCTTGCATTTTATCGAATCTATCGAACAACAAGTTCAATAAATCCAGCTCGCTCTTTTGCTTTTCTGAGCAATTGAGTTCCTCATATAATGATTTGGCTTCATGTTCGTTTACAACTAAAATGGAAATATCTTCAAATGGGAAGCTTTCAAGTATCCCCTTGGTCATTGGAGCAGGATTAAAGCATACTTTGAGGCCTATATAAAAAACATATATTAGTATATATGTCTAGATATAATTGTATATGTCAGAATTACCTTTTTTAGCTGCCATTTTCATGATTTCACCACCCAAGTTGATTTCATTCTGTTGAATGATCCAATCTCCTGGTTCAAAGTGTTCTAAAACAGCCCCAACCTCTTCTAATTTGTGTGTTCCATTTGTTCCGGCATATAGCACAATACAATTGTCACCAGTTTCACCACTCACTTGAATAAGGGCTCTTCCGTTTGTCTTTTTATATGCTCAGCTCCTTTCTCTTTATATCAAGACCTTTTCTTACCTCATTTTCTTTTATTCTTGAATATGCCATATCAACACCCCTTTCACTCATGTAGCCTTTGATCTATTCCCAAGCAATTTATTTACAATTATGCAAAAATAGTCTTTTTCTTTCATTATTTACCCATGAACCATCCTTTCCAAAGCTACCAGCAAAATAAACCTTTCCTCCTGCCTAAAGTACCATAAGTTGACAGTTTTATTTTTTTTTTCATGAATCTACATTACCTTTGCGATTGCCACTGACTGATTAGCACCTATTGAATTTTTTTATTTAGGAACATTTTTATTTATATTCTCGGAGAATATTACAACAAATCCCCTCCCCTCTTACCTTTTCCACCAGGGCTTGTTGAGTATTGAGTAGAAGAGAGAGTTTCTCCAGACTGACAGATATGTGGAACAGAAAAGAACTCGTCAATGCTATTGGAACCGTAGTTGAGGATATTTTTCATTATTAGAAAAGAAAGAACAAGCGTGGGATAATAAATCGTGTGAAGGTGTGTCTATTTATCCATCAAAATATATAGTCACGCGTGTGGTACAACATCACTTTACTGTACATTGCTTTTTGCCAGTTGCTTTTTGTTTAATAAGGGGGATTATAAACAGGTGTTGTATTTATCGCGTTTATTATAATTCGCGTATTTAAGTATTTTACTCGATATATTAGCATTAGATGACCGTCAATAATGCTATACAGTTAGTAAAACTACTATTTTTTTTTATCATCAAACCTAAATTTTACAGAATCGAAATTACAAAAAAGGCGCGTCAATACTACCTTTTGTCATCTCTAAATGTCAAGTAGTAAAAACAGTATTTGATAATGAAGTTAATAACATAAAAACAGTATCAGTTATTTTGGTTATAAACTAAAATAGTAAGTGTTTGCTCATTGCTATTCAATTATACAGCAAAATGTATATACTTGTACTTGTAATCGACTTTTTCAAAAAAAAAAAAACTTGAGAAATTATTTGTGTCGATCTTGTTTCACGAACCATTCTGTTTTGAAGTCCAGTTGACCAATGTCTGTTTAGAGAAAGAAAAAAAAAGCTACACTTTTAATATTGATACTAGCTATATCAAAGCGCTGTGTGTACACCTAATGGTACAAGGGCAGTTTGAATGTGTAGTTTCAAAGTTTGACTTTATTGCTACTTGATATAGTATTCGTTTCCAACATTGATATTATTTAATAAAATAGAAAATAAATTAAAAAGTATTCGAGAGGACGATGAATAGGTGTATACAATCGATTGTTCTTTTTGTTTAATCAACAATGTTGATTTTGACGGTTTCAGTGGAGGTGATTTGGGTACGGCGAAGTTGAACTTGTTCAACGAAATCGACAGCATAAGATCCGGGCTTGGTACCCTTGGGGATAGTCCATGACTTGGTGTAAGTAACATACTTGTTATCCTTGGCAGCAACAGGGCTAAACAAAGAGTATATGTATTAACAACCATGTAATACTTTTCGTTTCTTTGATTATTATTATTACCAGGACTTGTGGATAATGGCAACCTTTTGTTGCTTAGCATCACCAGTTCTGGTGTGGAAGTTGATATCGAGGCTCAAGGCTCTACCGAGAGATACATCGTCTAAATGAAAGAGTGATTAGTTACAAAGTTTATATATACATTTTGCAGGTACTATTTACTTTGGATAAGAGGCTGCATGACATATTTAACGGTAAGAGGCTTGCCAGCTTCGAAATCTTGTCCACTCTTTGGTTCAGAGATCTTGATGAACTGTAATTGGGAATAGATATCAGCATAGGCTACTTGAGCAAAGACTACAAAAAGGGCAGCAAATAAAAGGAATGTTTTGGAGAAGGCAGCCATTTTTTCTAAACTATTACAACAAAAAAAAGCAAAAGAGAAAAAAAAAGGAGAGGATGACGAGAAAACAAGTTTTAAAAAAAAGTATTTATTACGTTTAAAAATAAAAGATGGTACAACGAAATCAAAAATAAATTGAAAAAGGGCTACACAATTCAAATTGAATGTGGTTGGAATTCCAAATAAAGTAATAATAAGCTGGTCTCTTCCAGTAAATTTATCAGTTCTGCTTTTTCTCTAGCTTCCTTTTTTTTTACGTGAATGTTTAATGTTACACAATGAAAGAATAGCTATTATAATTATTAGCATTTGTATTATTGATCTCATCCCTTTGCTTAGTTAGTCTCTCTCTGTATGATAAGACCCTTCTTTTATGGAGTATTATAAATACAAACAAATGTACCAGCATTGCCATTATACCGGAACAAGAGGAAAGAAAGATCCTTTGTTAATATAATTTTATTAAAAAACTTGTAATTGCATTTTAATTGGCGTTACCTGAAATATCCTAAAATATGTTCTATACACTCACTATTTTTTTAAAAGAAAATGACAAACTTTCCCCCTTCAACTCGCGTTTACGAGTGAAATATACACAGATTATTATATCTATATTAAGCATATTATTTTTCAAAAACAGTAAAAATAACATGCTTTTGTTCGATCGTTACAGTGATCCTTTTTTTTGATTTAAAAATAGTTTTATTTCACTCAGGTTCTCTTTCGTATTACCACCCTTTTTTTTTCTTCTTAATCTTTATTTTAATCAAAAGAGCAGAAATCGAGAATTGTTGTAGGTGCGACCAACAACTGTGTTTATCTTACCATTGTTACATCATACAATATTTGATACTATCCTATAAAAGAACAAATCATGTCTAGTATATTCATTTCTATAGCTGAATGATCTTTCGAATTGGCTTAGACTCATTTTACGATTATGTAATAAAAAGCATCAAAATATACACATATATTCTATTCTTGAAAAAATAGAATTAGCAAGCAATAAGCAGTAGGCTTATATTCTTAAAAAAGTAAATGAATGAATCTTTATTGGTTTTATTAATTGGTGCTCGACATTTATTACGTCGCTTTTGGCACACTACTGTATGAGCTGATGCATTGTTCTGTGCCTGCGCTTATCAAAAAAATAAAAATCGAGTGATTGCTATTTTAATATCGACTTTGGGTTGTTGTTATTGGTGGTTTCTGTGAAGTGCATGCGAGGTACCTCTTTTCAATAACAAAATGGATAGGCTTCCACCAGAAATATTACATAGAATATTTATTGAACTTACTCTTCGCGAGAGACTGATATATATGACTGTCTGCAGTAGTTGGTACCGTACATTGGATAAATACAGTTTGCTCTACGACATAAAGCTATACAACAAACAACAGTTCATCAAGTTTATGGAAATGATCAAGCATTTACCACATCGTGCGGCGCAAATGAAATATTTGTATTTATGTGCGACTATATTTGATAGCACTTTTAATAAACGGACGCTTTTAAATATCTTCCCTAGTTTACGAGTTTTACAAATGGACTGGGGTAATGGGCCTCTGGAGGAACCACACGACTACATCTACTTCAACGAGCCAATACAAGTCACCCATTCGAAATCCAAAATCACAGTTCTTCACGATAGTATGTATTGCGAGTTAGCCTCGCAAATGCTTACTTCCAACTTATATGGCAGATTCGGAGAGCTTAAGTTGGATTTTGCTGAAATAACTGGTGTTAGCACTGACACTGTCTTGGGACAACTCAAAAACTTACCAGCTTTAAAGAAGCTTGAGTTGCAAAAACTTTGTATTGGGGCGAAAGAACTGGAAACAATGCACCAAAACTTACCGACTATTCGAGAATTCAGTTTAATCCTTTCACGAGTAACCGCTAGTGAAATGCCACTCAACATTATGCCTGCTACGTTGATTAATGACTTCAACATCCAGATTAAAAGGGAGGTAGATGTATAAACACACATACAGTTTTACCAATACATGCTTAAAAAGTACAGCAATGTAGAGAATATCAAATATTATGACGAAGCTATAATTTACCACAACCAAAATGATAAAAAGCGGGTCTATCTTAACAGAATACTTGACTTCTATAAACTCCTTAAACTGAACAGAAAAAAGTTGCACATTCAAGGTGTACCAAACGGTTTCGACATTTTCGAGGCATTCGATAGTCGAGTTGTCGATATGAGGAGTTGAGTATGTATTGGTGCGGCGGTGGAACATGTTTTGATTACCTTGCTCAATCCAACCAATCGAAATATGTTCAAAAGCTGAGATTGTCCAGTACGGTGATGGAATCACCAAATATTCTCAAAAACATGACGACGCTCACTACTTTGGAACTAAATCTTCGTAGTGACGATGGTTTCGAAAGGGTCAACCTCACCAAATGTTTGAATGAATGCCCAGCTACATTGAAGGACTTTTTGATTAAGTGCCCTGAATTGGGAACTTATCCAATACAAACCCACTTGAACTCAATTGAAGCGTTGAGCATTGAATGCGAAGAGTTGACCAAGAGTTTAGCAAACACTATCTCAACATGCTTTCCCAAATTGGTTCAGCTGAATACTACTGTTGAAGAACTGGAAGATGACGTCGACATAACATTGCAAAACCATCCATTGAAGAGTGCCCACTTTTTGATAAAACAAGAAATGTACGGTTTTCTCATCAAGACTCCAAGCCAAACCAAGCCTCGACTTTATTTTTGTGGTCAGAATAGCATGACAGAAATGGATTGTGACAATATGTCGTTTTCACCAACTTTATCATTTACGTCTTTCACAGGAAAAAGACTGGTTTCATCTTAACGTGGGATCACGATAGCTCTAGACTGATCAGCTCTGGAAAAAAAAAGTTACCATGTACATTTACAAAAATAATCATAATAAAATATGTAGAAAAAAAAGGGAAAGAAAAACTGTATTAATGGCATTCACATTTGAATTTGTCAGAATGAGTGTGTGTCATACCAAAGTCGATGAAAGTGCAATTACACCCCCTTTGTCTTTATGCTACTCTGATAACATAAAGAAAGCTTACATTTTCTAATAAAATAAAATAAAATCAAGTCAGAGATTATCCTATTGACTTATAAAAGAGGGAAGGAGAAACTTCCTTGAAGTTCATTGTTAGTATATTCCCCAGAATCTATGATTTACAAGTTGACATCTGATTTTTTATTAAGGGTCCTGAAAGCTAAAATCTGTCACTTGTGTAGGGGTGGTTAATATAGTTACAAATTTAGTACTCTTATTGCTTGAGGGAACTTTGAAGTCTACTCACAGGTTAAGATTTTGAGCTCACAAACTATGTAATGGTAGAATAGCTTTTTAATGTTTCTGATGCTTTGTATATCCAAGTTATTCAATAACCAAGGTTATCTGTGTATCATTGGCGGGTACAAAAAAAAAGAGACATCACCCCCCTCTCTCTCGTTATCATCTTTATACTTCTCCTTGTTATTACGCAGATAAAAATAAAATATGCATCATCATCAGTGGAATTTGTTTACTTTTCTATAAAGCAGTAGCCTATCATCCAATACCATGTATTATGTATTCTTATTAAAAAGTTCTATTTCTACTTTAACTAATTTTCAATATCATTACTTACATAATAAAATGCGTTATTTTAAAAACATTGCATCTCACATAATAGTATCTTTTGAAAAAAATAAAAAAAAGCCTGAATTTATCAAATACCATATATTCTCTCCTTCTTATCACTTCCCTTTCCCTCCTTTTTTTCATATAATGTCAATTTCCAAAACTAAGGATAATGATAGTTTGAAATGACCAAGATGGTGACTTTATGTATGAAACGATGATCTTTTTGTTCCATGCTACAACTTCCCCCTTTTTTGTTGTATTCCAAAATGCGATAGCAGAAACTAGGTATTATATATAATCTTTTTAAAAAAAGAAGTATTCAGTGATATTGGTATTCAGGGAGAACTAGATGGTTTTGAAGGGATGAAAACCTCAGAAAAAAAAACAATAAAGTCACTCTTTGTACACCTTAAACTTAGATTTTATGTTTATGAATTATCAGACCCCCTCCTTTTATTAACATTATCATCATGAAAGTGAGAGGGGTTAAAGGGAGTTCTTTGGAATGTAACATGCAAATCTACTCTTTCTACTTTATCACTTTATTAAGGTACCCTTCATTATTATTTTATAATTTAAACATCAAAAAAAAAGTAATTATGCTAAGTATGTGTTTACTTTTATTGAATAAATGATTTAACTAAAAGAAAAGTAGATGTTACAAACGTACTTTACGTAATGCGTGGATAAGCCAGAAATTAGAAGTCAAGAGAGCCAAAGCACCTGCCTGATGAGCTGCACCTAAACTGATAGGAACCATGTAGATTAAAGTACAGATACCAAGTGTGACCTGAGCGGCGGCAGCTAAGATCATGGTATTCACGGCATTCTTAGCATTCTTGGGTAAAGGCAAGCTACGGGAATAGCCCCATAGAGCAGCAGTCGCAACAGCAGTAAATTCTGCCAACGTACGATGATCAAACTGGACAGTAGTGGGATTTTCCAACAAATTGCGCCATTTACCCTTATCTCCGTCCTTTACATAGTGATTATTCCATAATTCGTCCTTTGGAGGAATGTATCCTTCACCCATCTTGGGGTATTCTGTGTAAATTAGACCAGCATCCAGACCAGCAACTAAACCACCGGAGAGAGCAGTAATGAAGATGAGACCACCCAACATGTGAGTGTATTTGCGGAAGCGATTAAGAACGGGACTGTTGAGCATGGTTGCAACTTCCTTAGGATAGACACCATTGGCAATCTTATTAGCACGAACAATATCAGCAGCAGCAAAGATGGCAGAGGCGTAGATGACAAATGCAGTACAAAGATGAGCAGTAAGACGGTACTGACTGACACGAGGTACAGCACCAACTTCCTTCATCAATGCTTCGTTAAGACCCGACTTGACCATATACCAACCCATAAATCCCTAATGAAGGCTTAGCTTTTCTTGTTTTTTTTATATTTATATTTATTTTTTGCTTTTTATGTCAACGTGCTTTTTTGTTTATATATCTTATTTTTGTTTACCTGAAAACCCATAACACCGGTGATAAAAAGAACTTGTTTTTTTACAGCTCTTGTCATATAACCACGTTTAGCAAAGTAGAGTGCAGGCAAGATGATGGACATGCCAATAAAACGACCAATGTTACGATGCCCCCATTCCCAATAAAAGATACCCTTAAAATCTTCAAGTTCCATATGACGGTTTAAACTATACAAGAAAAAAAAAACAAATACATAAGAAATCCAAAAAAGAAAGTTTTTGGGGGAGCGGGGGCTTATTCTTTTAACGTAAAATTGATCCTTACAGCTTATATTCAGGAAATTGCTTGTATTTTTCGAATTCATCTCTCCATTCCTGTTCAGATCTTGGAGCCTTCATACCAGAAATAACGTTCCATTCGACAATGGAAAGGCCACTTTCTGTCAGACGGGTAAGGCCACCAACGACAACAATGGCATAGACCATGGCAGCGTTAAAATATAACCAGTAAGCCACAATAGGTTTAGTGACTTTAACGTCTTTTGCAGTTGTAGCAAAAGCAGCAGAACCACCACGAGTAGTACCACCGAGGGTGGCGGTAGACATGAAGCGCCGTTTGAGTGACAATTGAGAGATAATCATGGATGAGGATGAGGATGCTTTTTTTGAATGATGCATTAATGAAAAGTTCATTTTAGGAGTAAAGGATTTGATATATGAACGTGATAATACGTTTGATTGACATACGAATGAACGCATCAATTGTCTACTACTAGTCAACCTAGTCAACCCGACTAATGTATGCGGTATCATTCTTCTTTTTTTTGGGTGGGATGAAAAAAAAAAAAGATGTTAAACCTCTAAAACTTCAGCGAAATTCTATTTTTTTTTATTTAAAGAAAGGGTTTTTTTTTTTTTGAAATAGCGATACTTTGTGTCAGAATATCATCCGTTCTATTGACCATGTATTGAAGAAAGAAATATAAAAGACTCATTTATTTCTCCTTTTTGCACTTCATTGTCATCGCCGCTTACGATGATGAAAAGGTGATTTTGCAAGTGGTGCAACGACAAGGTATTTGCGGTACGAAAAATTATTGTTACGCATCTGTCATTATTGAATCTCCGATAGGAGTTGGAGTTGCTCCCTTTTTTGGTGAATCTCCTGTTATTGCAAATTGACCTACAAGTGACATGCAATGGGCCATTGAGTAGGTTCTCTCCCTAACCTCTCTTGTATATTTATATATATAGATAGATGTAACCCCTTAGAAAAAAGTTGTTATTGTTCTCACTATTATTACTTGTCTTCTTTTTCTTCTTTCCTTTTTCCTCCTCTCTTTCGCTTTCTTTTTTTTATCCCTTTTCTTTTCTTTTCTTTTTTTTCTTTTCTTTTTAAAGTTTATAATAAAAATTATTACCTTCTACTTGAGTTGAACGCGTTCAATGAATTTATCGTCATTTACTGATGTTTCAGCCAATGACGAACAAGTCACAGATATCGATAGTGGCAGTGAAACAAGTCGTCGTCGAAAGAACCAAAATACGTTTTCATGGTCCTCCATGTCTTCTTCCTATTCTCAGCTAACTCAAAACACCTCGCACGAAGAAGATAATGAAGAAGAGCAACCGATAGAACTATTTTCCGTAGTGATATTCAATGAAGATTCGGATGCTAAAAACGATTCAAATAGAATATGTCAAATGCTCTCTCGTGCTGCTTCTCACGGGGATGTTCATACAGTCAGAAACATACTTTACGACGAACGTCTGCGTCCACTTGTTAATATTGACTCATCAGATGATGATTGTGGCTCCACTCCACTTATTTATGCTGCATGCTTTGGAAATACAAATGTGGTACGAGCATTGTTGGAAGCAGGTGCTACAGTTGACAAACAAGATAAACGTAAGTCTGACTATAAACCTGTATTAAACAAAAAAAAACATACTCACAATGACAGAACAGTTGGTTGGACTGCACTCATGTGGGCAACCACTAATGGACACGGTGACGTTGTACAAGCACTATTAGAGTATAGTGCATGCAAAGAGACGAAATCAAATAATGGAAGAACGATGTTTGATCTTGTTGATACAGATGATGAAGAAATGGTCTCTATTCTATCTGTTACGTCATCTGAGATGCTATTACAAAGATTAACACACCCTGGACGCAACTCAATTATAGACTATCATAATAACGATAGCAACAACAACAACAACAACAGCAATAGCAATACGGCTGAAAGTAAAAAGAAGGAGCTAACAGACTGTGAAGCCAGTTTCAGATCAGTCAATAAATTCATATGGGATCAATGCTTACCTGACCAAATGTTTGTCTTTGCAGAAGAAGAAATCGAGCATATCCTTAATGTGTCTATCACTGACCTAAAGTTACCAATGAAGTCTAGATCGGAAATCTATGTGCCGGCCAACATTATTTTTCTAAGTGCACGATTTGCACATTACTTCACCAGCAGAGAAATATTGCATTTATTACTAAACAGTTCAATTCAAAGAATTGGACGAGTTGTAAAGGTAAGCCAATAGCAATAATAATCACACTAATATACATACATTTGAATCTCTCCATAATTCTAAAAATAATAACAATTATAATATTGAAAATAGACCAACATGCATGATATTCACACAATGTCATTCTGGATAGCAAATCTATCCCAGTTGCTTTATTACTTGAAGAAAGACACTGGCCTTGTTGTAGCCACTGCAGAACATCAATTAGAAATATCTGAATTAATATCAGAGACATACTCTTTCCTTGTTAGCGACTCAGAAAAGAGATTAGACCGTATATTAGAATCCGCAATGATAGAATATGAACAACTAGGAGGACTGGAGCCCGTACACTTTGTTGATGAATGGCAGCGGTTCTTTCGCAGAGGCCGTGCAAGCACATCACGTCGATCCATGATGCTAGAGAAAGAACCACCTCTTTCACCACGGGCCTTAGCACCACAGTCGGTAGCCTCTCTCCTAACATCAACCCTGTACGTCTTGCAATCATATGAAGTTCATCCCGTCATTGTCATTCAGGCCATTGCTCAGCTCTTTCATTACATCTCTTGTGAAATATTCAATCGAATCCTTGTCAACAAAAAATATCTCTGTCGCTCAAAGGCATTGCAAATTAGAATGAACCTGACCGTCTTGGAAGAATGGGTGAGAGAGCACCAGCTACCCAGTACGCTAAGTGCCTACTTTGACCCAGTGATTCAGCTTGTGCAATTACTGCAATGCGTGTCGCAATTAAGCGACCTGATGGACTTTATAAACACAACAAAGGCATTTGATTTGCTTAATCCCATGCAAGTGCGACGCTTAATCCTGAACTACCGTTATGAAGTAAACGAGCCTAAACTACCAGAAGAAATTGAAAAATATACCATGCAAATTGCCGAAGATACTCTAAAAAGCATTCAAAAAATACCACGCCAATCAATTGACAGCCTGACTATACGCACCAGCGTCTCAAGGCCTAATAGTATGTCTAGCTTAGGAAGTCTACTATACAATATAAACAGCAATAAGAAACAACAGCAACGCCTCTCGTTCCAAAGCACCGTTTCCTCTATTGAATCACCCATAGAAGATGAGTTGGAAGAAGAAAGAGAATTACTTGTTGAAAAGCGTGATTCTAAGTACATGCTGCCCTTCTCTTTACCAACAACCACCAACATGCTTCAAAAGGGCTGGTCTCGGAACATCGCACCTCAAAACAAAGAAGGAATGAGCTTGTCTGATCAAATCTACTTTGAACTGAAGCAAAAGCTCTCCTACGAACGGGAGCGCGATGCAAGAGAACGAAGCGTTATACCAAACATTCCTGAAACATGGCTAGAACGACTTGATCACCACGCTGGTTTATATTAAACTGCCTTGTAATTGTATTTCATTATTACTATTATAATTATAATTATTTTAAAAATAAATAAACAAATAAAAAGGAGGCACAAGGAGCAACCAAAAAGAAACAAAAGCTGACTTTTGCCCCCCCCTTTTTATTATCGAATTTCACCTCCTAAAAACTATCCCTGCAGTGCTTTTACTACCAAAGCTACATTATTATTTTTATTATCTCTTATTATTGTTACTATTGATATTATTTACTTTCTTTTTTGATTTCACTCTTTGTGTGGGCGTGTGTGTGCGTCTCTCTCTCTTTCCTTTTCTTTTCCTTCTTTCTTTCTTCTTTACACCTTATCCTTCTTGTTTAGCTGTATTTTCTATTTTAATGGCACAAAGTGTCACTGGAGATTCTACGCTAGCGTTTGGTCGCCTGCTAGTAGACGACCTGATTAGTAATATCAATCAAACGGACAATAGCACCGTTACCATCACACCCAGATTCAACACAACAGGAAAAACAGAGCTTAAAGTAATGACAACACCTTAATATAATATCAATAGTAACAAATTTACTATAGTATTATTATTATTAATAAAAATCCAATAAATACATTTATATATACATATTAAACCAACATATAATACATGTATATGATAGATTGGTGTGCTATTACCATTTAGCCAAAAAAATGACAATCTAACGGCGCAAATTGTTTGGGGGTGAATATCGATAAAAAGCAATGGATATGAAAAAAAAATAACGATAATAATCTATTATTATTATATTCCAGAGGTTCTTCGGCAATACGCATGGCTGTCAATGATATTAATAGCAAGCAAATTATACCAGGAGCCTATATCACACTAATTGAAAAGGATTCCTTTCCTGACTCCTCACTGAACCAGATGGCGGTTACCAATGCAGTTTATGCCTCAGTAACATTGTTGCAGCAAGGTGTTATTGGTGTTATTGGTGATATCTCAAGTTCATGGACTAGTTTGAGTGCTTTAATGACTTCAACTTTGGAAATTCCTCAATGTTCCTTCACTGCAAATGCTAGTAAGTAAATGTATTTTATTTTTTTCTTTTGAGTAAAGTATATAGTAGTAATCATAATTTTTTTTAATTATCTTGTAGTTGCATTTTCTGATAAGTCTCAATATAAATACTTTTTCAGGACAATCCCTACGCAAGTCATTATTGCGGATATTATGCTTAACTTTGCAGCAAAACAAGGCTGGAAAAAATTGGGAGTGATATACACAGACGATCCACTTGGTCAACAATGTACTTGTGCTTCGCTATATCGTATTAATCATACATGCTAACTATATTTTAAATGATCAACTCCTTATGTAGTTTATCAAAGATCGTTGATCCAAGCTAGCACAATGAATTTGCATATCAGCCTCTATCAGGCGTTTCCAGCTTCAGGAACAATTGACGATATGCATACAGCTCTGAGAAACATCACCAATGGAGGAGCACGAATCATCATGGTAGCAGCCACATCTACTCCTCAAACAGAACTAATGATTCAGGCACAGAAACTTGGTTTAATCAACAATGATTATGTGTGGTTACTGATGGGTGACACTTCAGATGACCTAGAGAAACAGGTCAACAAGTTTAACAATAATACAAAAAATGGTGTTATTCAGTACCCTTCTGACTTTCGTGGAGTATTTCTTTTTGATAATTGGTTGTCTCTTGATGGATATGCACCTTTTGAAAGTTTTTTAGATCAATGGTCATTATTAAACCCACAGGCGTAAAGTATACAAAAAGGGAGGAACAATGCAAAACATCTCTAATGTTTTTCTCCTATAGATATCCGTATGCTGGTCATAGAAATATATCATCTTTTGAAGGGTAAATTAACCTATTTTTATCTTGTTTAATATGTCTATTTATTTGTTTATTTATTTTGCGTATAGACTTGCATACTCGTGCATGATGATTATGGCTGAAGGATTTGGACAGTTGATCAGTAAAAGCAATAACCAAACAGAAAAACTGGAGAAACTCTCAGCAGGAGAGTTAGGAGATGAAATGCTTCCAAGTGCATTCAACGTGGGTTATGTTGGACCAGAGGGTCCAATGGTTTATGATACCAACGGTGATCTAACAACTGGGTATGTGGAAATAGGAGAAAATGAATACAACTATTTCTAATATATTTTATGCTAGAAATTACCTTGTATATAATATTCAGCATGATTCAAAAACAATTGTGGGAAAAAGCACAGGAGGAATACTTGATATGATTGCCGCACCAATCTTTTTTGATGGTACAAGTACGGTAAGAAAATTTCTATTGTGTTGAGAGTAATAATATCTTATATCAAAAGAAAAAAAATAGCCTCCACTTGACTCCCCTCCCAGTAAACCTTTGAATCCAGACATTACATCCCCAATTTCACATGCAATCTTAGCGATATCATCGGCTGGAATACTGTTTTCCATTATCTGCTTTTTTATAGTTCTATTAAATCGTAAGCACGAAGTATTCAAAGCCTCAAGGTAAGAAAAACAAAGAATATACATGGCTATTTATATCAAGCATTGAATAACACTTTGATCTATTTTTATTTTTATAGCCCACTATTTTGCTGCTTAGAATTGATAGGGTTCATATTAACCTATATTGCAGTAATGATGATGATAGATATTCCTTCTTCTACAGGCTGTTATGTAACGCCTATAACATTTACTCTCGGTTTTTTGCTAGTACTAAGGTAAAATAGAGCAAGGTTACCAATTAATAATGAATTTGCACTCAACTTTATTTTTGTTTTTAGCAATATGATTGCCAAAAATTATAGGATCTATCGAATATTTAATAATATTTTTATTACGAGAAACGTCATCACTGATACGCATTTGATCCAAACCGTGGTTGCCATAGTAGGCATTGAAATGGTAATAAACATAAATCAAAAGATAAATTGCCTATACACATTCTAATACTCTATCCTAAATTAGATCATATTGGTTGTGGGTCTAGTCATCACAAAGCCAATTCCTACAAAATTTGACGTCTCATTTTCTACACATTATTGGTCCTGCGAATCTCAAAATCCTAATAGCACAGTATTTATGGTGTTAAATACACTTTACGCTGCAGGTTTACTTTTTTTTGCAACATTCCTTGCTTATAAGACTCGATTCGCGGGTAGGCAATATAGCCGATATAGTGAATGTAAACAAATGGGACTTTCTGTATAGTACGTATTTAACCTATATTGAACAATCCGCAAACACGTATCTTTAAAACTAATGGTGATGTTTTTTTTCTTCCTAGTAACATTTTATTCTCGGCTCTTGTCGGCTTTTCAGTTGTAGTCAATCCACTAGCAGATTTCTATACCAAGTACTACATTGACGTCATTGCGATACTTTGGGCTACAACCTTTTCACTTTTGATTCTATTTTTACCCAAAGTACAAGCATTTTATAGATCTAGACGAAAAGAAAAGGAAAAGATAGATAAATCTCAGACAAGTTCTAAACGAAAGAGCTTATTCCCTTTCCCTACTGGAACAATGACAAGTAGCCAGAGACCAATCAGTCTTCATGATGGAACAGGCGAACTACTAAGCTTGGAACAAATTCTTGCTTCTGAAAATGTATTTGATCATACAAGAAGAAGAAAGACAAGTGCAAGTAGTTTGATTCCACAGGCTGGAAATAGTAACTTTATTGAAGTCCACGAGGTAAATCCACTTTTATTTTTGGAAAAAAAGGCGTTCTTCTTTTTTCTTTTTTTTTTACTCATGCGAATAAATTACTAGGGTGAGATGCCTGTGCGTAAAGTATTGCGTTATTTTCCATTCCTTGCACAATGGGAGATGCAACATATTATGGTGTTTCCTTGGCTTGGTTACTTCTCGCACTTTTCTGTAAGTAACTAGATAAAGAACTTTAAACAAAAAGGGACTAAGCTGTATTTCATTTATATGTATTTTTAGAAATATGCGAAAAAAGGAACAGTGATTTCCTATAGTCAGGCTAGTATTTATTCTGCAAAACTAGAAGACTATGTCTTAAAAGTTCATGGACAAGGATGGTATGATCTGTATATCCAAGTACCTGATTTAAATGCAATGAACACTTGGCAGAATTGCTTTAATCAAACCCGCCCGGATTATCTTGATTTCAGAAGAAAACCAGATGCATCAACCATTGTGAATGAGAATCAACAACAAGACGAAGTTCTTCCTCATCCTTTATTTGAAACAAGCCTTCTACAGCTCGGTGACAACTTGTCAGAAGAGAGAGCAAGTGAGTCTTCTGACAAGTCTCACTAAAAAAGGAAACGGATGACAAAGATTGTGTTCAATATAATTCTGTGATATATATATATAAAGTTCAGAAACGGTTTAATTTTTTACCGTTCTCTTTTTCTTATCAGATTGATTGAATTTTTTTTCTTTTCGACAATTCCTCGGATGTGGAGGGACAATATGGTAATTGGTTTTTAGTGGTCCGCGCCCTCCGTTTTCTCGATCTGATAAGAACCTATGATCGTTCACTAAAGGCCAAATCTCACAATTATAATAGCAAACATTCTGTAAAGATAAAACAATTCTTTTTGGCATCCTGTGACAAGATTAATAAAACTTTATTCATTAATTATAACAATCATTAGGTAACGTTATTTTTATCAGATATGATAGTAATTGCCATGTATAACACTTGCTGTTGTTTTTCTTCACGATTGACCAAATCTTCCTTTTTGTTGGCACAAAATTTAAAATGGATTTCTAAGAAAGATTGAGTTTCTAATTTTTTTAAAGATTACTTGGTGAAGCTATGATTCAGTTGTTTAGCATTCATGATTAAACAAATAATGGAGGGTATCCTAAGTTATTTCTATATTATTTTTTTTTAAAAAAATATTATATATTTTGTGGATCAGTTTGATATGGAGATGTTATATCTTTTAAGACCAGATTTTCCCAAGGATCTGATAAGAAAAGAACTTATTTTTCAGAGTAGATTAAGATTATCTCGAAAAAAAAGTTTTTTTTTAATGAAAGCGAAAAATGCAATTTTATAATATGCATTTTGCCGTTTCCCCAGTTTTTTATATCATGTCATAATCTTCTGGTGTTTTACGAAAATAATTTAAAGCTCAACTTTAGATAAAGAAGAAAACAATCTGATAAGACAACACTAGTTTAATTAAGTAGCACTTTTTAGTAAGGCAAAGTAAAGAGTTTATGTTTGTTTTTAGATGTCTTTATTACAGTATGAAAAAAAAATGCAAGTTATTTTAGGGGTATTTTGATTTATATTTTTTTACAAGAAATTATATGTATGAGAGGTATATAGAAAAAAAAATGGCGTGACTTTAGATAAAGAACATATCTTTTTTGATGTGATGAAGGCTATTGTTACTGTTGTTGTTGTTGTTGTTCACACTCTGCTGCTTATTATGTACTTGGTAGAAGTTGGATAAGGTTTCCGAAGGTGACCATGTATCATTCAGGTCAAATGCAGGTGGTGACATAACCGCCTGCTTACTTAGGGTCTGGTTTAATGTGTAAGATGGTATAGGTGATAAAAGAGGCGAACCAGAAGAAGATGACCCAGAACAGGCTGTCAAGGCTGGTGATGATGAACGAGGGAAATCTTTAAGTTCTGCATAATCGTAACCTAGTAATGGATGGTGATTGAGAGCATCTGATCGCAAGCACTCTTCGGAGCAATATAATGAATCCTAAAGTGAAGAATATATATATTAATAAATGTTGAAAGAAATAAAAAGATTGTTCAAACTTACAGAAAATGGGCTGATAGCACTATCGCAGTATGTACACCAATTTAAGTCTGACATTGTTATGTATTTGAATTAGAGTAAAGTAGATATATACTTGTTATCTTTTAAATATGAAGAAAACAAGAAAAGCAATGGAAAGAGAGGGCTTTTTACGCATGTTTATATACTATTTATTTTTACCGCTGATTTTTTTTTAGTAAATTTTTTAACTCGGGCCCACTATTGCTTTTTGTCTGTGCCCCTGAGGTTGATGCAGTGTTACTTTGTATTGATTGGTTGCTAATGACGAACATGGAATAGAAATGAAGATTCTTATTTATCAATTCTAGCCACACGTGCCCCTTCCGATTTGCTTATCTGAGCTCCATTTTGCGCGCGTGTGTGTATCCCCCATTTTTGTTTACTCTGCTATACGGGCTTTTCTAAGTATTGAGAGTAAAAATATCATTAGTTTACATTCAAATAATGACGGTATTCTTCCTCTTTTTTTATTGGAAAAGCATTGGCCAGCTAAAAATAAATGCAACGAGTTTGTAAAAAAAAAATAAAGTTAAAAACAAAGCCAACAAACACTATTTGTATAAACATAAAAGTTGACTTCAATAAACGAAAACACAGATACGATATGCACAACATATTATCGACTGTACTGCTTGCCAGTTGACCGAAAGAGCTCAAACTAAAATCAGAAAATCTACTTATCAGTCCGCCATAGGTGAAGGATACATATTTTTTTTCCTCTTGGAGAATTGCAAATCATCAACTTCGTTTTGCAGCTATACAATATATGAGTCATGGGAGCTGACTTTTTGCGTGATTTTACTCCACTTTTTGTTTATTTACTTTTTACAATCCTCAATGTATCTTGCAAATTTAACCCATGCAAATAAATGAATAAAAGCACACCATTTTTAACATTGTCATTGGTAGACTAGTACCCTTTTTTCCCCTTCTCTCTCTCTCTCTTTTTGTCTTTCTATTGTGTCGAGACCCCTGTCTTTATTAGGATTTTTATTTTCAAACCTGTTTGACAAGGTCATAAAAATCTTTTCGTGTTTTTGGAGCATGATAAATCGATTTGCAGTGTAACTGCCCGTTCCATGTTGGCATTTTTTTTAGCTGTATTACAACTTATCCAATCGGAGTCAACACCTTATTCACACACTCCTTTTTAATAATACAAAAAAAAATTACACGTGTAACAAGGTATCCATCGCGTTGATAAGGCTCGAGCACGTTATTGAAATATGGATCTTCAACCGATATTCCTTTTTTGTACACGCAGCCCAGTTCTGTATATCAATATTGAGGTTATATATTAAATTAAGAGGTTTGCATACTCATATGGATTAATATAAAAAGTAGTAGAATTCACTCTGCTTTTTAATTTTCGAAAAATTTTAAAAAGACTCTACACTTTTAATATCCAGATTTCGAAGGTAGGTTGTTCTAAAATCATTAAAATAAAATTGACTATCAAAACTTTTTTTTTGTCTTTTAACGCTTTTTAAAATCAAAGATAGTAATGCCATTTGAATAGCAAAGAATAACAATAATAAAAAACGCAAGCAACTCCCTTTAGACAAGTCTTTAGGTCTTGGTGAAAGGTTTTTATACAGAATGAATATTTATTGCATGATTTCTGGATTGACTTGACTTCTATTTATATTTTAATTAATAAGTATTAAATATTAAACTTAAATTTAAACAAATAATGATCTTTACAATACCTTTCTTCTATTCTCGAACTACAACAGCATCTTTCATTCTTAATAGAAAAAAACCTCCATAACGGAAGGAGGGTAAAGATTATAACATGTTAAGATAGATTTTAAAAACTATTGGCATGACTAAAACTTGGAAACCCTTCGACTTCAAATCAAATAATATGCTTTGGTAATAATGCACTTTACTTTACAACTGATGATGTCAGTCAAAACCAATGTAGAAGAAAATTTAAATAAAAAAAAATGGCTACTTTATCAGATACTAGTGATCTGATCGAATGCAATCTTGCCTCAAAATAAACAATCAAAGTTGAACATAGTATTATGTACAAATATCAAGCATTTGTATTTTAAAATACTCACTTTGAATCAATACAAAAGAACCAGTGGAGCTAAAATAGGTCCAAGTTTAAGAATGGATTGGGAAATACAACTGAGTAGATTTAGCTGGTATTAAATAAAAAGAGTTATTTTCATTAAGTCTAAAATACATTTTCATGCAATTTTCTCTTTTGCATGATTTGAACTTCTTTATATCATACTTAGATGGAGTTATTCAAAGATATATTGGCATGAAGAAGCATTTATTCGCTTTTATATAAACACGACTAATGTAGCAGAGGTATTTTAATTTTAATGAAGTATTTTACTCATTTTATAAGTATTGGTATATTTTACCTACTATTGATATTGACCGTAAAAGTTGTCACTAGTAGTGTCGTTTGGTTGATCCTTCCTTCTAAAAGGCTGCATGGTTGCAAGTTGCAGGATTGATTTAATAGTATCTTCTGTGGTGTCCCCTCTTGAGCAACATTGCAGGGTACAATAATAAATATATATCTTTAACAAATAAGGTATAGTTGAATAAACAAAAGCATGTAAAGCGATAATAAAAGATCTTGCTGTAATGTAACCTGTTTTTTTATGTAATAAAATATATCATTTCTAAAATAGTATCTTAAAAGATGATTTTCATTTGAATGACATAACTTGAAATAATGAGGCATGTATTACAGGGTACGACAAAGGTATAAATATAAAAATAAGATATAATATTATTAAAATTAGAACATAAAAATAATGTA
>VCJJ01001383.1:3178-18762 GCA_024139415.1 Backusella tarrabulga
GGTGATCCACTTGGGGAAATTGAGCTTTGTGCAGGATATCTTGATCCACTGTTTTCACTATTGTTCAACGACTTTGAACACAGCACAAATTTCAGATGGTAAGAATAATACTTGATAAAGAGATGCATCTGTAACTTACATGTTTAATCCTAACCCTATACGGCCAATAAAGTTACAAACGAGTCACAAAGAAGTAGCGAGCAGGTGAATAGTCAAAGAAGACCGGATGCAGTGATGGCCGTTATGAATCAAAGAAGATTCAATGAAAGTAGAGGATTCGGTGAAGTTAAAACAACAGAAGCCATCGGTGACGATTATTGCTTAACAAAGGATTTGATTCGATTGGGCATCTTTGGTAAACAAGCAATCGATATTCATGGCATGAAGGCGACACTCCTTTTCCAAGCAATTGGAAGTCGTATTTTCTTTTATATTCAAACATTAGTAAAGGATGGTTTGTACATGATGGTTGAGGTCGATGTTATCACCATCCCTCTCTGCTTAAAGGATCTGACTGCTTTCATTTCTCAAATCAACACACTTAAAAAGATCTATACACTATACAATGATGCATGTGTTGTTACGCCAGTCCCCATCAGAGCCGCTTGGAAAAGAACTACATTGGATTCACCAAGCTTCTCCACATACATTAACAGCTCTGGATCAAAAACAAACAATAGTGTCCTTATTTTCAATTAAGCTTATATTTATCACGTCGTGCCTGTCATATTTGTATTTACCCATTTCATTTTCATTTTCATTTTCTAACACTGTAACAAATGTAGCAGATTTCCTGTGTATATATGTATTTAAACAATCGCTTACAACAATAAAAAGTTACCAATCGTATAGATAAATGATGAATAAATATCATTTCACTGTAATGATAACTTTTTTATTTGGAAATGACTACTAGTAATAAGAAGCACACGTTTTCTAAATGTATGAATCAGGTATTAGTGCTTTCAATGAGATACCAGCCTTGTATAATACCGATTACAGTTGGACCCCGATATCGGAATAGTGCATTATGGACCAAAACATATTCTATATTCGAGTTTCGAAAACAAAAAGACAATGATAAAAATACTACCAAAAGTGTTCCGATACCGAGGTTATTCCATTAAACAGTTTTCCGACATCGGGGTTCAAGTGTATTCATCTATCGAAAACTCCGGTTTGCTACATGAGTTGTGGTTATTTCATGATCCTATTTCTTTGAAGCCTTCAACCAATTTAAAAGTATTAAGAGAAAAGCCAATCCTGAAAAAACTACGGAGGATCTAACAAGGGACCTTAAGATATTATGACTAGTAACACAATCATATCCTAATAATTATTTTGCTTTTACTGTCATTTAATTATGATTCACCTATTCAATATGATGCGTATATTGATACTTTATACACATGCTTCTTTTTTCTAAACTAACTCATTTTTTAGTCTCTATGTTTTGTCTGAATGTGATGCACACTATCCATCTTCCATTTATGTCTGCCAGCATCCAGTATTTTTTCATTCAAAAAACAATTTTTTTTTTGATGACATAATTAAGTAGACGCACAAGTTTGAGCTATTGTAATAGCAGTAATGATCTAACTCGCATACCATATCCATTAATCTGATATTTTTCTCAAAGTTGTCTTTAATAAAATATTCATTGCTTAATAGTTGGTTCCAGTATTTGTATTCTATCGTCTTGATGGTTGTAAAACACATTTTGATATCCTCCTGTATCACAGTGGACTCTTATATTTTGCTGGAAGTAACGACTAATACAAATTTCCTTCCAGATCTACTTCCTTTCTTTTGGTTCCTTTCATTTGATTTCTGGAATATGAAACCCAACGATTTTAATTTTATCTTTAAAATGCCAACTACCCTTTTTACAGCCGTTTTGGCTAATCTTTCTAATGGATTTGTGCCTCGCATTATTCTAGAAAGCCACCCAGAATTTATTTGTATTTTTAGAGGGCATTTAAGTTCGCCTTCCAGTAATTATGTTTTAATCTACAGTAATCACATTTTAAGTTCTCAGACTCGGAAAAAAGAACTGTTGTAGTTATATATTTTCTACTTGTGATAACAAAAGTGTGATAGACTTTAACATACCATGTCCTGATGTGTTCAGATAACATATTAGTACATACTGTCATAATAATTGTAAGAAATCATTTATGACTTGAGCATTTTTTTAGAAACTTCATTCATTTTTCTAAACCTTCATAATAATTTGATCTTCAAGGAGTAGGCATATCTATGTCTCCCTTTTTTTTCTTGCAATCTTCTGTTAGTTTCATTGTAAAACTTTAAAGTATGACTTTGGCAATAATGCATGAATGAATCAAGTTTTTCTCCAACCATGGTTATCTTTTAATGCAAGAATCCGTTTTCTCTCAAAAATATTGTGTTTAATTACTTGTTTGGTTTAATAGCGTCATGATACCCATTAATGAATTACAAGAAACTACTCAGCATCTTCTGGGTCATGACTGGTAAGACACATATTTGAAATTACAGCTTCTTTTTTATTTAGCAGACATTTATAGAAAGAGTAACCAGTTTAGAGTAGGCGAGTACAATCAAATAAAATATATGGTGGTCACATGTATTAACTAATAGAAGAAGAAGTCTTTTTAAGCAGCTAAATGGGTGGCACCGAATCCATTATGGTAATGGGGCCAATAAAAAAAATATACATTGTATTCTGATGGTTATTAAATGAGGATTGCTCGGAAAATACTGAGGACGTAACGGTAGGCCTGGACCTGGCTGGTTGAATACTCTGGATTTCATCTATCTTGACCACGAATCGGAGAGAACTATAATCAGTGCATCTGGAAATAAACAAAAACAAAAAAAAGTATCATTCATCTAATATAAAAACATTGTTTCTTATCAGAGATTCAAACATAATCACTATCAACCAAAAAGAAAAAAAAAACGAAAGAAAAGGCAATCTCAAAATACTGTTTAAATCATGATGCACCATCCCACCCCTACACTGATATGTCAAGGCTTGTGCAATATAAACCGATTAGGCTTCACGAAAACGTAAAGTATTCAACCAATCGTTAACCCGCCTCAAAATAATAGTACAAGGAAGCGGATTAATTGCGGGAGCTGTTTCTTTCAACGCAAGTCATAAAAAACATCAGTACTTCTGCTGAGGTAGCATCTTGCCTCGAGTAATCGATTTTCAAGTCAACCCATCGCCAATCGGTTGCTAAAGAGGCAATATTCACAATTGGTTTACCATTAATTGGTCGAGCCTGCTTCCAGGGAACCGAGGTTCCAATAACACCGTAGATTACAGTACCTGAGACCACCTTTTTTCATTTCCCTTATCGTTTCATCTAATAGCAATCATGTTCAAAATCTCTGAGAGTTCAAACTTCCCTTTTCTGCAATGGCAATACTTCAAACCAATCCCAAAACCTTACCAATCCAAATTCATTAAAGATTGTCATGATGCATCATCCCACCCCTACACTGATATGTCAAGGCTTGTGCAATATAAACCGATTAGGCTTCACGAAAACGTAAAGTATTCAACCAATCGTTAACCCGCCTCAAAATAATAGTACAAGGAAGCGGATTAATTGCGGGAGCTGTTTCTTTCAACGCAAGTCATAAAAAACATCAGTACTTCTGCTGAGGTAGCATCTTGCCTCGAGTAATCGATTTTCAAGTCAACCCATCGCCAATCGGTTGCTAAAGAGGCAATATCCACAATTGGTTTACCATTAATTGGTCGAGTCTGCTTCCAGGGAACCGAGGTCCCAATAACACCGTAGACGCTCTTTCATGGATTTGGAATGATAATATTGTGTTGCTGTGATTCGTAAAGAAGATAATGTAACTAATCCATCAAAAAAACATTAATTATGACTATATTCATGCATACACTTGCATGTCGATGCTACCTCTCTTGCTTTAAATAATCATCTAAAAAAACAACACAGCAATAGTAATAGAAGATGTAAGGAAATGAAAAAACTTCAAAATTGTTTGTGGTAAAAAAAATATTCAAAAAATGACGTCACAAGTATTTAAAAAAAGAAAAGAGTCAGTAGTTAAATTAATGCCTGGTGATTGGCTTGAAGTTTAAGAGATATAATAAATATGAAATATTTATTACAATAAACTGATTAACTGAATTTTTGATGATATTTTATTGATATTCATGAAGGAATATTTATACTAATAAATTCGGATACAAAATATAAAAGGAACTATATTGGGTTGAAGGGAAGTGGATGTTAGAATGAAAAAGGAAATGAAAGGAAGTATGACCAACATTCTAAAAAAAATCCGTATGGGTGAAATAAAAGCTAAAATCGACCCAATATTAAAAAATGGTATATCCAAAATGGATACCCTACGACCCCAAAGCGCTATCCAAGCTGATGTTGAATAGCAGTTGCCTTTTTAATCATCTCTTATGATTCTTATGATTTTTCAAGATCGGTACAAAATCAAAAGCTAATTAAAAACCAGAAAATCATAAATTTTTTAGAGTGAATATGGAAGGTGTAAGGGTTTGAAGAGCGATTGTTCACCTGACTAATTGGCGGCTTCGCGACATATTGCTACAGTTGAAATTAAACGACATGGTTGTAAATATTCTCTTTCACGGTGGGGTGCACATCCAGATGGTTGGTATGGCACCGGGTCCTTCATTTTTTCTACCCTTGGTTAGTATTTATACCAAATATTATGTATCGCCTTCTCGTCTACTTAGATATCCCTCTTACTACTATTTTTTTTCATAGTCTCCTCTATCCATTAACAACTATGAAACTATTTTGGTTGCATGGAAATGACTCGTCTAAACCTATTGCTTCTAGCATTCTGCACAGTCAATTCAGAAAATTGTATTTCTTCTACATACATTAGCCTCTATATTTAGATTAGTTATTACACAAAAAAAATGGGTATGAAAAAATTGTTTCTGCATTATTCAATAGTGTTAAAGTTGTATCATATGAAGTTCAATGCATTGCACATGTCTTTGACGCCTAAAAGTATAAAAATGAATAATTGACTGGTGGTGTTTCTATTTTTTTTTGCCCCGAGAAATGCCACCTTTCGGATATTTAATACTCCGTATTCCTAAAATGAGTAAATGACGTTTTGGAATGTGCTTTCCTTCTCTACACATCAGAATTAAGGTTTTAAGGTTAAGAAAAAAAAAGGATCAATTACAGTCAAATTTAATCCGATTTGGAAATTATCAGCTACTTCCCTCCCGGTAGCATTTGTCAGGTATACCGCAGTATTTACAATTTTTTCTTCGGTGCCAATCCCCATTCGCTGCTTCCTTCAGAATCTGTTTTTCTTTTTCTTGCTGTCATTATAAGCGGACAAAATAGATTCTCGATCCATGATCTAGAACAAAAAGTACATGCGGGAAAAAAAAAGTTTTATCTAATCTCGCTTTTTCCAACCGAACATTAATAATACTGTAGAATTGATTATAAATTGAACAAGACATCAAGTGAACAACGCACATGCGTTAACCAATCGCTTGCTTAACATCACTACAAATTAGGGCAAGGCATTTTTAATTGGCTGGTACTTGAGGAATCACTATTTTTCCAGCGATTTGCTTTATAAAAATTTAAAAGACCGTTTAATATTTTGACTCAAATTGAAAAATAGAAGTTCCACCCCCTTTCATTTTGTCATTTTCTGGTTCCTTATAAAAGCCCCTTCTCGTTTTGACTTTTTTACTTCTTCTCTTATTCACTTTCATTTATTTTTTTCTGCATCTTCTTCTTTCCTAAAACAAAAAAATCAAAGAAAATAAAGATACTCATACACAACAACATATTCTTAAACACAAAATGGCAATCAATGTCGATTCTTATTCCGTTGTATACCCTCAATTCCAAGATATTTCTTCCACAAGAACCATCGAAAAACCAGATAACAATGCCGTCTACCAATTGCTTTCACTCTATCTAAACACAGACTTGCTCGACTTAGAACAAAAAAATTCAAAACGTCGTAGCAGTAGTCATAACTCACTGCATTGGCAATCAAACATGCTGAATCAAACAAACTGGCTAGGGGAATATCGATCCAAGTCAGTTTTGGAAAAGAACACTCGAATAAATTCTCGACCCATTTATTCTGAAACACTATCTTCGCCCCGTGAACCTGCAAAAAAGCGCCATAAGAAATCTGTATCCTTTAATGAAACAGTCATGGTCATTTCACTTGAAAAGTCAACATTTGAAAAAGGCACATTGAAACATGATAACAAACCAAATGATGATGACGAGGATGAGGACGATATCTTTGTTGATGCTGTCGAGCATCTTTAAAATCGAATGATTTTCCTCTCTACCTATTTATTTATTTATTTATTGTACATATTCCATTTACCTGTAAATTAAGCTTTTTTTAGATACCGAAATATTTACATAAGCATAAACCTCTTCTACTCTTGTATATATTATTCACATATCTTATTTAATAAAAATAAAAAGCACTTTGTTTGATTCTATTTTTAAATTGCTGTGTTCTATATTTACTTATGCATATTTGTCTGTACATGTGTGTCCATCACTGTTTTCCAAAAATTTTTTGTCTTTTTTTAAATCTTATGAGGATCATTCCAAAATGTGGTGTTGTAAACTTTAAAGATCACCAAAATTTTATCGGCCTATCTTATATTTATAACACAGCCTGTGTTGAAATAAGAAACAACCCAATTTATTACTAAAAAAGACCTCCATTTTATGGTAATGATATTCGCGTATTTTGCAATTTGTTAAATGGGAACCTTTTTTTGAACAATGATAAGAAGTTAAACATAAAAAGTTTAAACCAATGTATCGGTATGAAATGAATATTATCTTCCGGAACAAGGGAGGAACTGACCTTTTTTGGGAGAAGGGGGTCAATCAATTGCTATCCTGAGAAATCTATAGGAGTGTGATTGACAGGTCAGGTTTTTGAACCAGGAGAGTTTTTTTTTATTAAAAATACAACCTCATTTCATTTCAGAGTGTACTTATATATAGAATCTATATTTATAACTAATTAGAACTTTATTCGAATGTATTCGTCATCTTTAATAAGATGGATGTATTGTATAGTCTTTTTCTAAATAATTATCATCTTTATACAGTCAATATCAAATATAAAAGAAGTCAAGTTGAGTCAACTAAAAGAGATTGGGAACAGTTTTGTATCAATACACTGTTTTGGGTGCGGATGTAGTGATTCAGATGTGTCGATCTTTGTTCTTCATATTTATACCTTTCCAATGATTCTACGAGTTGCAGAAAACCAGAAATAGCATTTGTTTCAGTTGAGGATTATTATATCATTGCTAAATGCCTCTAATTATTAAATCAATTTTGAGAAATATGAAATGGTGTAGCTTTAAATTATGTGAGATAAAGCAAAAGGTTGATTATTAATGTTGTAACATTTGCATTCAGTCACAGATAGTAACTTGGACACATATGACTTTAAATTGTTTTGAGTTTTTGATAACATTATCTTTTTTGGGTTTAATTCAAATGGTCAAAAAAAATGTATATACCGTTTATGAATGTGAGTTTATCACGAAATACGCTAAAAGCTCCTGTTTTGGAAGTAGGCGCTTTCATACTCTCGAAACACTTTCACGCCTCTACGAATGGGCTTTATTTTTATGCACAAATAAAATCATTGGCCAATGATTTTATTAACTTGGGCAGTGAAGACGTGGCTCTTCTTATTTTGTTTTTATTTTTTAAAAAAAAATGGCGGGAAGGATGATTAATAATTCTCAATTTTGCATAATAATCAATCTCGATGTTGTCATTGTTATAGATTGATTTTTTTTTAGATCAAAACTCAAAAAGTAATAAATAAACTTATATGGGAAAGAGACGCGTCATTCTCTTTACAAAAAAGCTTCAAGCTGGTGAGACATAATTTCTCATCGCACAAGTAAATTTGTGATTCTATTTTATTTAAAAGAATTGGGGTTTCTCTTGATTTTCCATTTTCTTTTCTTCTCTTAACAATTATGTCTTTTAACGTAAAATTACAAGAAGGAGTTATTCCTACTACAGAAACAAAACTTCAACTTGCAGGAAAGGTTTCCGTTCCTCCTATTGGTAAGATACATTACTTATTTTTTATTAAGAAAATAATACTTACATTCATATTTATTTATCAAAAAAAAAGCGATTGGATGTTGGCAATGGGGCGATCAAAATGGTAATGTATAAAAAATTTGTCAATTCGGAGAAGATGATGTTTTTTCTCACGCTTCAATCATAAACACTAGTTTGGAACTGGACACCTGAGGCTGAAAAAGACGCCAAAGAAGCATTTGACGCAGCCGTTAAACTCGGAATTCCATTTTACGATACAGGTAAAAAGAGAGAATACGCGTTAAATGTGCATTAGTTAATCCGAAAAAAAAAAATTAGCTGAGGTTTATGGTAAAGGTGAATCCGAAAAAGAAATCAAACGCTTCCGCGAAGCATACTCTGAAGAAGAAAAAGGAAAACAAATCATTGCTACAAAGTATTTCCCTTATGAGGAGCGTACCCAGTTCCCCGATGTATTGCTTTCTGCACTCAAGGATTCTCTTGAGCGTTTGGGTACCTTTAATGTAGACCTTTATCAAATCCATGCAGCAATTCATCCTGTGGAAATTGAAGTTGTTGGTAAATATATAATTGACGGACTTTACAAACAAGAGAAGACTAACATGATGTAATAAAAGCAAATGCCTTGGCTGATGCTCATGATCAAGGACTTGTTAAAGCTGTCGGTGTTTCCAACTACAGCTTGGATGAAATTAAGCGTATGCATGCTGCTCTACAAAAGAGAGGTATCCAGTTGGCTTCCAACCAGATTTCTTATTCCTTGGTACGTACTATTCCTGAAAAATCAGGTCTTATCAAGTTGTGTCATGATTTGGGTGTAGCTATCTTGGCTTATTCGCGTAAGTTTAAATCATTAAAGTGAGAGTAAAATAAATTAAAATATATGGTTGTACAATAGCACTTGGTATGGGTCTTTTAACCGGTAAATTCGATTTGGATGCTCCCCCACCAAAGGGTCGCGAAAACCAATTTACCAAGTTTGATAAAAAGCAACTTAATCAGTTGATTGATGTCGTGAGAAGAATCGCCCAAAAATACCAGCGTGAGCCTAGCGCCATTGCATTGAATTGGTGTATTGTGAAGGGAACCATTCCATTGGGTGGTGCACGAACAGCATCTCATGTCGAACAGAACGTAAAGGCTTTGGACTTTAGATTAACTCCTGAGGAGGTGGATGAGTTGGATGTATTGGCATTTGTTGGTGAAAACAATGATCGTTGGCATCATGGATAAAAAAAATGATGATGGAATCTTATTTTTGAATTTTTTCTTTTTTTGCACAATAAATAAATAAAAAAGGCTCGATTTTTGTTTTACTTGCTCTCTATCGAATTAAATGGTTAACTTGGTACTGATACTTTTGTGAGACTTACTATCGCACATCAATTCAAATAGATTTTCAGGCAATATTACATGCTCTCTTTTAGTGTTTCTTCTTCATGTGAATCACTTTACGTGCTGTGATTTTGCAGTAATTGGTGAATATATTTAAGCAATTGAAAATACTTTGGATATATAAACAGTATACTGTATTTTCTCATATATTCTATTAGCACTCTTGTATAGCGATGCTTTAGTACATATAGGTGAATTGTTACGATCAACATACATCCTATTCTGATCTCACTATCAGACCCTTCACGTTGATGTGGCAAACTCTTGAAAGCAAGCTACTATAACATAGGACCCATTTATTATGACTAGCAAGTGATAAAGGGGTTAGCATATTCCATTTGAGTAGTATATGTATAAAGGAGAATATATCACGAATGAAATGGTCCGATGGGAAAATAAAAAGGTAGAAAAGTCAAATTCATAATATTGGATTTTACTGGATTGACGCAAATTTACTCAAAATTATGATTCCAGAAGTTCACTCCACCGAAAAAGGAAAAAATAACATTTTAATACAAAAAAATGCTCACAATGAAAATCAATTACTGGTCAATACACACAATGACTCTTAGTAAATCAGGTGCGCCAAACCATATAAACTTTTTAGATTCTATTTAACGTTGATAACAGTCACCGATCAAAGTAAGAAGAAGATATGAAGTATATTAAGCTTTTTTTTTCTGGGAAAATATATATATATAAAGAGGGAGTTTTTGGTTCCGATAGGTCGGCTTTCTTTTTTCTTCTTTCTTCTACTTTATTTACTTTTACCTCATTTCGAACAAGATGACCGAATTACCCTTCATTTCTCGTCGCTCCACCGTTTATGGCACCAAGGCTATGGTGTCTAGTAGGTAATATAGAAATAATAAAGAGAATTCTCAATAAAATGCTAATTTGAGCTTTTGTTAATAAAGTCAACCCCTTGCCACCCAAGCTGGTATTGAAGTGTTGAAGAAGGGTGGAAATGCTGCTGATGCTGCTGTTGCCGTCGGTAAGCTATTATTTTAAAAATAATGCATATATTTTACAATTCACAATCATTATTTCTTACAAAATAAAGCTGCTGCAATCAATGTCACTGGTGGGTAGTAATGATCAAGCATTTAATTACATCAAAATAACCTTTATTTTCTATTTCAGAACCCGGATCCACCGGTATTGGCGGTGATGTATTTTGTCTCTTTTATGACGCAAAATCTCGTACTGTAAAGGGTCTCAATGGATCGGGAAGGTAAAGTGAAATACTGAAAAGAGACTATGAATAATAATAATAATAATTTGTGTCCCTCCTCCCCCCACAGAACACCATCTGCGCTTACCATTGAACATCTCCGAAATCAGTGTAACGTCACCGGTGCCTCTATGCCACCTCTTAGCCCCCATGCTATCACCGTTCCTGGTGCTGCCGCTGCGTGGGTCGATACTGTCAAATCATTTGGCTCTGGTAAATTGGACATGGCTGAGATCCTTCAACCTGCCATTCATTTGGCTGAAAATGGGTAAGATCGATCAACGTACATGTTGTAATCTGAAATTAAACTTTATTTCATTATAGATTCCCTGTTTCTCACCTTTCATCTGATGGCGTACGTTTTATTTTGTTTATATCATCATGTGAAATCAGGAAAAAGAAAAAGAAAAATTAAAATATCTTTTTTTATTATTATTAGTGGAAAGAGGAAGTCAATAAGCTTCTAGAAATCAGCCCTAACGGCAAATGCGAATGGCTTATTGATGATAAACGTGCTCCTGAAGAAGGTGAGGTTATGGTCATCCCCTCACTTGCAGAGTAAGTACATTTCTAAAGAAGAAAAGAATGTCACTCATCACCATTATAGAACCTTTAAAACATTGGCAGCAGAAGGTAAAGACGGATTTTATAAGGGACGTATTGGTGAAGCCATTGTCAATGCCGTCCAAGCTCGTGGTGGTTTGATGACCATGGAAGATCTTGCCCAGCATACCAGTGAAGTGATTGAGCCCATCTCCCTTGAATACCATGATTGGACTGTTTGGGAAATCCCTCCTAACGGTCAGGGTATCACCACATTGATTGCTCTCGGTATCATCGAAGCCCTCGAGGAAAATCATGGTATTGATTTCTCAAAGATGGAGCATAATTCTGCAGAGTATATCCATATTATCGCAGAGGCATTGCGTGTTGCATTTGCTGACACCAGATACTATGTAACTGATCCTCAGGTACAACACTGCCCTACTGATGCTCTTTTGAACAAGGTAATTATTGATTTCTAGATGAATGTATCATTTGGATTCTTATTTTTATTATTATTGTTGGTATACTAGGACTACTTGCGTGAAAGAGCCAAGTTGGTTGATTTGAAGCATAGAAATGATACCGTCCAAAAAGGATACCCAGAAGAGTGTGGTAACACTGTCTATTTCTCTGTTGTTGATGAAGAAGGAAATGCCTGTAGTTTTATTGTAAGGAAAATGATATTATAGGTTTTACACATCCATGCTAACTTTGTTTTCTACCTTATTAGAATTCAATCTATTTCCACTTTGGCGTAAGTATTGACATACATGGTCTATTTACATACATACTGATTTGGTATCTACGTTACTAACAATATATAGTCTCATGTTGTTCCTGAGAATACCGGTATTGTGTTACATAACCGTGGCGGTAACTTTGTATTGATCGAAGGTCATCCCAACTGCATTGGTCCCCACAAGAGACCCTACCACACCATTATTCCATCCATGATTACTCGCAAGACCGAGAATGGTCATGATCTCGAGGCATGTTTTGGTGGTAAGTGATGAAAAGAGAAAAGATAGGCATTGAAATCAGAACTAAAAATAAAATACCAGTCATGGGTGCTTTCATGCAGCCTCAAGGCCAGGTCCAAACCATCTTGAACATGAAGCACTTCCAATCCAACCCCCAACATGCTCTTGATTTACCTCGTATCTGTGTTGCTCCACCCAAGAGCGGCCCTGGCGTAGGTAGTAATGCTTATACCTTTACTGATGTCACCCAATCCAGTCTCTTTTTGGAAGACGGCATCTCTGACGAGGTTATTGAGGAGCTAAGAGCCAAGGGCCATACATGTCATTCTGTCAAGGGCTATGAACGTGCCTTATTTGGACGTGGTCAGATCATCCGATCCAATATTGATCCTCGTACAGGACGCAAGGTGCTTGCAGCTGGCAGTGATCCCAGAGCTGATGGTCATGCTAGTGGCTGGTAAAGAGTGAAATATTTACAAAGAAACCCTAACTTATTTTTTTTAAACCATAATATATAATAAATATAACACCTCTTTCAATCCTCTTATTTTTTCTCTCAGTTTATATGTACAAGACAAACATCATCAACTCCTTTTTCACATGCCATCAACACACACAAATGGTCATAAAAAAAAAACAAGATGGACCTTCTGTTTTCTATTTTATTTTCTCGGTCGAACACACAAAAATAAATGAAAATCAAGGACTTTTTTAACGCAAGCAAATTTACTTCTTCTATTGGATTTAAAAAAAAGAGCGAGTTAGTTTCAATTAAACAAGATGGTTTGTATGGTCTTACCTTGTTGGCTTCCTCCTCAGCCTTTTCACGAGCACGCTTCTCACGCTTACCGAGAGTACGCTTAGCAGAGCGAGCATAACGGAGCTTCATGTAAGCATTGACGTTCTTCTCTTCGGCGGTGATGGCACGGGCCTCAACAGCAGGAGCGGCTTGTTCAACAGGGAAGAGAGCAGTGCGGAGCTGAACGGCACCAGCAACTTCGGCAGCCTCAGAGTCACCCTTCTTGGGCTTACCGGCCTTGCGAGGGAAGACAATAAGCTTAGCCTTGTAGGCCTTCAAGCGCTGGACGTTGAGCTCAAGGGACTCGTTGGATTGGTTGCGGCGACGGTGGTCGACAGCAATACCAATGGAGCGAGCTTCCTTGCGACGGATACCAGCTTCCTAAATAGAGAGGGTATTTTTAATGTTCCTGTCTTTCCTCCCCGCCAATTTTTATCTCTCATTTTTACCTTGAGTTCCTCAAGAGTGAAACCACGGCCAGATCTCAACTTCATGTTGTAACGAATGGTGGGGCAACGGACAGCAGGGCGGAGGAGACCGTCAACGGGTCTGGGGGCGACCTTGGCAGCCTTTTGGACACGTGCAAGTCTTCTGGACTGCTTACGACCGGCCTGATCGAACCAGGTTCTAACACGAAGGTCCCATTCTTTGCGGAAGTGCTGGTTAGGCAACTGGTTGTTATGCTTCAAAACCATTAGTCTAAATTACAAGAAAAAAAAAGGTTCCAAAATGTTTAGAGAATTGTCAGTTTCTATCGCTATATTTTCGTCCTTTTTTTTTTCATTCATTTTTTTTTATAAAAAACATCATCCTCTAATCCGTTTCATAAGTAGCGTCTATAAAACTAGAGTTGTGGATGTGTGATGGTTGGATACGTACGGATTACCAGTGAGGGGGAAAGAGAAAGACTGGACTTGGGATGTACACTACGAAACAGCAAAACGTTGTGTTTCAAACGCCGATGGCAAGTACAACTTCGCGGCCGCGCTGTTCCGGGCCGGACATTTCACTGGAAAAATTGATGTTATTACATGCCACTTTTGATCCATGGCTGATTTTTTAAAAATGGATACCCGTCTCTCTCAATATTACTTTGAGAGATGTTTCCTTTTCCTTTTTTTTTTGCTCCCAATTGGATATGCGCAGTTACACTGAAACGAACAACGCGCTTTAGCTGATAAAATACACGCTACTCTATGAAATTACACATCTATTTGTAGTTGCATGATGATGGTACTAACCAAGTGTATACATTGTCTCTGTAAAGGCAGAAGAAAGATAATTAAATCTACCCATGTATTAATTTCATTCGTGCACCATTGATGCCATTCAAGACATTTGGCGTTATTGACAGCCGTGCTTTTGTATTATAAATAAATTAAGGTACTGCAAAGAAATGATGCCTTTTAACCGACTTTATTCATTTGTTGATAGACTCCATTGTTCCAATGGATCTTTCTTACTGTCTCATATAAAAGTGAATTGAAACTGCTATAATGAAGAACGGGCTTGGTGTATCTCTGTTCATCCTTCTAATGAATATACCATACACATTCACATTAACCGGGGCCACCGTAAGTGAGGAGGCCAAACAGGTTTTTTGTTTTGTGGAACTTGGCTTTATCATAAAAACTATATTATTTCCGATCTATTAAAGGATCAAGGCTTTACTGCTTTGATCCCTATATTTACCAAACACAAATCCCCCCCTTTTTTTTTATTTAAGATTAGCTAGATCACCTTAAGCTATTTTACAATCTAATTTAATGCATTTCTCTTTCTTTTTTTGTACCTCCAACACTCTACTCCCTTTTATTATGAAAAAGTACGTGTTCTTTTTTAAAAAGAAGAGTATAATGATATGAGAAATCTCAGAAAAAAAAACGCGTTAAAAAAAACAATGACGAAAAATGAACAAAAGTGCCTCTTTTTCCATTTATCGATTAGGGAAAATGTGGGTTTTTACAATAGCCAACGTTTTCTTTTTTTTATGATATCATTTTTAGCTACTTTTTTTTTATATCTCGGTTTAACTTGGGGTACACAATCAAACTTTTTGTCGATTATAAAAAGCAAGACAAGTTCGGAAAACTCAAATAGGAAAGCCCGCTTATCCTTGTTTTTTTTTCTCAGCACATAAAATGGGAGAAGATCTCATTACTTACCATGAAAAGGACTTATATGAGCAAACTAAAACGATAGAATAGGATTCTAGAAAGGCATCAAGAAAGTTAATTTATCCTTAAAACTTTTTCAATTAAATGGGCATATTACATACCGTATATCAGCTGATTCCGACAAGTCAAATTCATGGGACTCGTGTCATCATGGGGGCTCTATTTTGTCAAACTTCCGATGTAAAAGACAATAACAGTTTTGTTGAGGCTAATTTTTCAAAACCTAGTGTTGGTGCTATTAGCATAAACTGGGAAAAAAATAATAGTTTTTTTTTTTTTTTTTTTTTTTTTTTTTTTTTATTTTTTTTTTTTTTTTTTTTTTTTTTTTTT
>VCJJ01001391.1:2327-14709 GCA_024139415.1 Backusella tarrabulga
ACACACGCACAAAGATATTCTCTTGAGTTCCAAATATGGTAAATGTTATCGGATTGAAGAAAAAGGATCTAGCCGATTGACTTTCGAAGACGATGAATTTCTTGGTACGAATAAATCTGGCAATTTTAAATAACTACCTAGCTTATTGAAAATCATATTACATTTATTTAAATTGGTAAAACCCTCTATAATAACAAAGCGATCGAATCGAATCCAAAGGCATCGTTGTATATATCTATCATTTATAACTCAATTTAGTTCACTCCGTTAAGAGAATATATTGAAGATAACACACACCAACCAGGTCTAAATATATTTTTAAAAAAGGAACCACAAAGAGAAGAAAAAGAGCGATGATGACGCATGTTTTTTTAAAAAAACGGGGTTTCTTTCATTAAAATATAGCGCCATTTTAGTGCCTTTCCAGCATATTTGATATTTCTTTATTAAAATGCCAAATATCGTTATTATTTCGCTGCAATACAAGAAAAGTTGTTCCTTAAGGTAGTAACATATATTGAAATAGAGCAGATATTTTTAATATATTGCTTATTAAAATAATGCTTTTTGCATATCGCTCATACCATTTGCTAAACCTTAATAAGTTTGAGTAACGAAATATGTTACAGATCACTCATTGGTGATATCATTTATTACCAAATATGGTATACTGATCTTCGACTTCCTGAAGGTAATGGACAGCCACATACATGTTGGCATAAGCACTTACTGCGAGGTTAACTATCTAACTAAATTAAATAAAGCTTAATCGATCACTGTTATGAAGGATAAGTGATAAATACAGCAGAAATAAAAGATATGACATATATTAAATTCCTCTATTTCCACTGCTCTATTTTTTAGAAGAAAAAAGGTAGTGCAAAGCACAAACTTGTCCTATTAAATTTGATTTTAATTTCTTATTTCAAACTTTGCTCTTTTTTATATTTTAGTCTTTCTTTTTCCTGTTTGCTATTTTTTTCTTGAAAAACATCTAAAAACAAAATGACAGTAGAATACCATCGGCTGGGAAACGATCCTCAGAAAAGTCTAATGTTAAAATATAAGCTTGCCAAAGCTGTCACCTTCATTAGCTTGGCTGCCATCGTGAGTATAACATTATCCTCTTTTCTCTATCCAGGTAAAGCCTCAAATGTAATATGTTGTAACAAAAAAAGAAAACGTAAGTTAATCTCATTTTGATCCATATAACCTACATAGATTTGTTCAGTTCATCTGAATTCGATACAGAAGCTTCATACTTACCAAATGAAATCATTATACCACCAAGCGAAGATGGTAGTTATACTCCTCCATCACCGGATAGTGCTCTTTTGGATGCGGTAAAACGTGCTTCCTCTAAAGACATTCAAAAATACTCTCAGCTAACAAACCAAGTGGATGGATTTACTGATGAATGGGACCACAGTCAAGAAAGTGACTGTGGAAAATGGCAAGAGAAATATACTCAATTACATGAAAAAAGCTTGGAGATCTTAAAAAACTATCAAGATGGAGTTTTTCAACCGGGAATCACAAAAGAAAACAGACCAAGATATATTTCATACGTTTGCACGGCTATTGAAAAGAATAATAATAGGGGTTGTGGAGGGCTTGGCGATCGGATGAATGGTAAATATTTATATAAAAAACAACATGGGAAGAGGCACTCATAGACAGCTTTTAATTATTATATTAGGCATGATTTCTACATTCTTTTATGGCTTGTTAACAGATCGAGCTTATCTTTTGAATTGGGATGAGCATAACCCTTTGCCTTTGGAAACAGTATGGGAGCAACCTTCCATTAATTGGACCCACAACCCTGTTGAAATGAAGAAATTATTTGACTCAAAGAACGAATTATTGGGCTATCAAAAAGTGGCAATGCTAAATCAAAAACTATCTATTATTACGAAAACAATACTCCCCAAAGGATCCAATACAGATTTTAACAGGATTTGGAATCAAACGTTTGTACAGGTTAGATCTAATCGAGGTTACATTATCAGCGTTTTCAATCATCATGAGGAGTATGCTCAAAAACTCAACAAGCTTGGCCTCACCAAAGAAAATGCATTCAAGTGCATCACAGACTATCTATTCAGACCCACTATTGGAGCAAGACGATTTATAAACGCTTATAAATATGCTTTTCAAATGGACTCTATACTTTCTATTGGTATTCAAATCCGAACCGATGACAGTGCTTTGGCAGATCCGAGTAAAGATGTTAATGACTTGGATAAATGGTCCCATTTCTTTCGCTGTGCCTCTGAATTAGCACAATACAAAATCAAGCCAGATCAGCACGTGGTATTCTTTTTGATAACGGATTCACAGCATCTGAGGGATCAATTTGCTTTACTCAATGACGACAAAAAATTATCTTCTATCTATTTTGGAGACATTGCTTATAAATCTACAATGGTTGTTACTGGACTACCTATCGAACATATAGAAATTGATCAAGTCAGCCATAAATACGGGACTGCAGAGCAGCGCAAGAAAGCAAATATTGAACATATGTTACCGGGATCTAACAGTGCATATATAGAAAACTGGCTTCTTGCATTCACGAAATACAGAGTTATTAGTCCCCAAGGTTACGGCAAAATGGCTGCATTTTACTCTGGACATGATTATACTACCATTTCGATACCCAAGCAGCCTTCACCACCCCCTACATGTTCCAACGAAGAAGCATTTATTAGCTATAACTGGTTAAGCGAGCAGTGGAGTTTGGGATAAGGTTAATAAACACGCTTTCATTAGACATATTTACATAAAATATTCTGTCCATAGTGTACTTTATTTTCAATGCCTACTTTAAATGAATATATTTACATATAATACTGTATATGTCTTCTTATGTAAAAATATAATCTACTTAAGCATACTTCTATATTTTATTAAGAGTAGCGGTATCCTCAAGAGATTGAGGTAATTTAAATGTAGGTTGTGAATGATATTGATATCATAAATGTTGAATATGGGCATACCTATTTTTTTTTTAAAAAAAAATATCAGCCACGTCTAAAAATACACTGGGTATAAATACCACTACTCTCTCCTTAAAACTTACTTAGACTCTTATAAAAATAACTTTAAAGTCGATCAAAAATCAGAAACAAACCAGAATTTTTTTTTCTGTCACTTTATGACACTCAAAATTATGAAATAAAATGTCTAATGTGAAAAATTAAAATAAAGTAACTAAAATAAGGATCTTTTTTTTTTACCAATTATTTTATAAATAAAAAACATACACATTTTGTGCGTTAATTTTCAGTTAATCACAAACCTACTATTAAATATTACAATGATAGAACTCGGATTTATCATTATCATTACTATTAGTGTTGTTGAAGTAAAAAATGTGTTTGATGCTTCTAAGTAATGAAATGAGAGAGGTTTCTGTAAATTCCGGCCCGAATAACAATTTCGCAGACATGGTTTACTATACACACTACATTACACGGCGCTCGATTGGATGGGTAAATATTTTACCGGTTTCAAATACAGAATCAATAGTACTTAAGTTTGAGACTTTCAGGAAATAGCATCTTGGCGCAGTGGTAGCGCGTTGGGCTCATAACCCAAAGGTCGCTTGATCGAAACAAGCAGATGCTACATTCTTTTTATCGTTTTTGCACATTTCGCCAATAAACTTGCTTTCCTGATTGTTTTTTCCAGTAATTATCTTTATTGCTCTATTGATACGCTCGATTTTTTTTTGATGATACCAAAATTTTGAGTAATGGTCTTATTCGCTTTTTCGAAAAAGACAAACAATCATATACCCCATAATAAAATATAATTACAATAATATAGATCATGTATATAATCCAAAATGTTTAAGAATATAAAATGATTTTTTTTTCTAAAAAATATATTTATACATCAAAAATAATCCTGTGATCAGAATCATTTATAGAAACCCAAAATTTATTATACAATAGTTTTTAATGCGAATGGAATTGTTTTTGAAGAAGAAGAGATATATTGATATAAACAAAAAAGGTTAAACTAATGTTCTCTTCAACCCTCGCATATAAATAATTCTTAAAAAAGAGACTATTCATCAAAAAAAGTACGAAAGAGAAGCTTGACGAAGTGTTAGGTTTTAAAGATTCTTGTGATTCGCAGTGAGCACCAACTAGTTAAAGTATAGTTACTATAGAGTCTTATATAAAAGATGATCTTTTTATACAAGAGGAAAGAAATAAAGATAATAAAAAACACAGAGTTACATAATTGAATAGGTATGATTCTATGGAACTTCACAAGAGAATAGACAAGTAGATACATATATGTATACCACTTTTCATTTGGTCATGATGCCAAAAAGATTTTTACTTTAGGATGAACAATTATATTCTCAATAATAAAATATGACTATTATAAAATGATTTTAAATAATATAATTTTTTTTTTCTGTGAAGATGATTTTATGCATCAAAAACAATCATGTGTTCAAAATTATATAAAGAAATGCTAAAACTCATTACATAATTATTTTTAATGTAAGCTATTGGAATCGTTTTTGAAGAAGAAGAGATATATTGATATAAACAAAAAAGTTTAAACTAATGTTCTCTTCAACCCTAGTATATAAACAATTTTTAAAATCAAGAATGTTCATCTAGATTCAATTCTTTTGATACAAAGATTTTAATACGGAAATGAAGCACTTATCGGAGTCTGTTCCGTCAAAATCCAGTTTAATGTTTACGGATGCTTATTCCGCTTGTGAATTTCTACACATACTCCTGGGTGCAGGTCAAAATAATCAATACTTCAAGTAGTTAGCTTATACTATTTCAAGTATAATACCTGATAGTGCGCGGAATTATTAAATTGGTATTTGTTTCTTGTTTTTTTTAATATCCATAAAGAAAACTTAAAAACTCCCAATAAAATGAAAAAAAAGTTCACCCAGAATATTATAAATTAACAATGCGCGGAAAATCGTTTTGCAATCCTACATGTTACACATTATTGTACTTTATGTGATTGTATTCTTCCGTTTATTTTTAATAATGAACGACTTGAATTCACTGTAAAACTTTTAATCAATTTGGATATTATATTTCTATCGTCAAGTTTATCGATTCAAGAATGTAGTATAGCATAGGATAACACTACTATTAATAATTAAACAGTTAAGAATATAATGCGGAAAGTATCTTAACCTTTTGCTTATTGGAAAACTGAATGGCAAAAGCTACTTTATTTCTTTAGTCAGAATTTATCACCCGCTTACATTTTTATGCCGATATATGCGAATACAAGCACCGTTTTGTTTAGGTAAATCACAGAGTGATAGTATTCTCGGATTGAGTAGAAAAATAAAAAGATCTCATTGGTTTTTTCCTATTCTCGATACCAATACTGGTAGAGCTTTGCGACAAATCAACATTGTGGTGTAATTATAAGTTTTAGGTAGTATATTGCACTTAACATTAAATATCCCAAAACGTGTCTTCTCTGATTACTATTACGTAAATAATATAATTTATAAAACAAGCAATGCAGTTAATATACTCCTTACTGTTATTAAATGGAGTATCCTGTAGCTGAAGTTAATTATAAAGATGACATTTATTGAGAGAAATAGCAATTTAATAAAATACATTACGTTTATGATTGTTTCTATCAAAAATAAAAATAAAAAACAGTTTAATAGAGTATGGGAAAAAAGTGTACCAAAACGTTAATTTATTTGGCGAAATATTTTTATTTAAAACGTTAAAAAAACTATTTCACCTCTTTTTATTCTTCCTTACAATTCTATAACAACATATATCCTCTCACTAACATCAATGGCACCGAAAGAATTACAAATCCTCCAGGCCGAAGAAGTATGCAAGCATGCCTCAGAGGGAGATCTTTGGATAATCATCGACGGAAGTGTATATGATATGAGTACCTTTATTGACTTGCATCCTGGTGGCGTATTCCCAATCTTGGAATATGCTGGTAAAGATGCTACAGAAGCTTTTTATGGAATGCACAGACAAGAAGTTCTTTTTAAATATGATCGTTATAAAATTGGGACCGTCGCTGGTGTCGAACCTCAAATCTCACTCAATGTTCCTGGAACTGTTTCCATGGTTCCTTATGCTGAACTAAGCGCATGGCAAGGATATAAATCACCTTATTACAAGTAAGTTTAATGAGAAAGCATGTATGTATTACTGGTACTAATATCAAATCAGAGAGACCCATTTCAAATTTAGAGACGCATTGCGTAAATTCCTCTATCCAATCATGGCTGAAGCCCGCCGATTAGAAGACTCTGGAGACAAACCCAGTGATGAGATTCAGATGAAGTTAGGAAAAGCTGGTATTCTTGCTGCTAACTGCGGACCAGGACCATGGTTAAAGGACTACCAACTTCTTGGTGGTATTAGTGGAGATGAATTTGATTATTTCCACGAACTCTTGCTTCATGCTGAATTTGCAAGATTTGCTTCTCCGGGTTTTGAAACCGGTGTTTTGGGAAGCCTTGCTATTTCAGCCCCCACCATTCTAAATTTTGGCAGTCCTGCTCTTAAAGAAATGGTTATTCCACAGGTCTTTAGCGGTGAAAAGAGAATGAGTCTTGCCATCACCGAGCCCTATACTGGATCTGACGTTTCTAGCATCAGAACCACAGCAGTGAGAAGTGCTGATGGAAAACATTTTATTGTTAACGGCGTAAAGAAATGGATTACGACAGGTAATAAACAAAACGGTATTTAATGGTATATGTAATTTTTATTAATATAATTCTTTCATTTTCCACAGGATGTTATGCACATTTCTTTTCTACAGCAGTAAAAACAGAAAAAGGTATTTCCATGCTTTTGATCGAAAGATCAGAAGGTGTTGAGACCAAACTTATTAGAACATCTTACTCTACATGTGCTGGTACTGCTTACATTTCATTTGAAAATGTATGTTCTTCTTTGATATTTTTATGGCCTGGAAAAATACTTATTTTTTTTTAGGTTAAAGTACCAGTAGAAAACCTTTTGGGTGAAGAAGGAAAAGGATTATTTTATGTTCTTTCAAATTTCAATCATGAAAGATGGAGTATGCTTACCAATGCAACCATGGGTGCTAGATTGGTTATTGAAGAATGCTTCAAATGGGCCAACCAAAGAAAGGTTTTCGGTAAACGCTTAATTGATCAGCCAGTTATTCGTAACAAGTTGGCTCGTATGATATCATCTATGGAAAGTGCTCACAGTTGGCTCGAGAACCTAACCTATCAAATGAATCATATGAATTACAGCGAACAAGCAGCCAAGTTGGCAGGACCTATTGCCTTATGTAAATACCAGGTATCAAGAATGCTTCATAATGTCTCTGACGATGCTTGTCAAATTTATGGTGGCAGAGCTCTTACCAAGACCGGCATGGGTAGACAGATTGAAACTCTTCAAAGAACATATAAGTTTACATCTATTCTTGGTGGCTCTGAGGAAATCATGGCTGATCTTGGTGTTCGTCAAGCTCTTAAGAACATGCCCTCAGATTCACGCCTCTAAGTCATTTTATAGACATATAAATAAGCATAGTTATAAAATAAAAAAGTGTACAAAAATACCAGTCTTTTGTAGTATATTTTTAGTGTCTAATCAAAGTTCTAATTATCTGTTAAAGTCTACACTTTGTTGATTCGATATTAGTGTCTTCAGTACCATCATATTCTGAAAAAATCTTCAATCTTTTTCTTATTTTGGGTTGTGTTGTGATCTAAAGAGGTCATGCCTTTTTAAGGTTGTATTCAGCCCTAATTTGGTTATAGAATGTTTACTCCTATAAATGCACTTTAAACTTGCATCCCACAACATCAGTAAAATTCTTCTTCTTTATTTTTTATTTATATATATATTTTTTAATTATTATGGAGCGAGTTTACATGCATGATAGACCCACTTGCTGTGGATTTATCCAAAGTGAGATTAACACAACGATAAGTTGTTTTTTATGGGGTGTACGTACTCTTTTTTTTTATATATATATTCTATTTGGATATCAAATGAATAATGTTTGAATTTTATTTTAATAATGATAGGCACTTAGCTTTTATTTCGCTGTTTTAGCTTTTCTAGGGAAAAGTCGTAAGTTGATTCATTATTACGATTGAACCAAGTGCAAAGCAAGACATCTTTGTTTATTTAAAATACATCTTCAATATATTTTTTAGCATTTTATTCTTATATCAATACAGTTCCTCTTGTTGCTTTTGGGGCGACTAATCTATTGCTTGGCTTAATGGCTGTGGTTGCGTTCATCATTTTTGTAATAAGGGTAATGTTTTGAAGATTATCTGATTAGGAAATTGTTACACAATATTGACTTTCAACAGAGCCGTACCGAGAAGGAAATGAAAATCCAGTTTGGAAATATTCACTATTGCCACCGAAATAACCGTCTCGCTAATGCAGTGGCGTTGAGTGTTATCGCTGTTTTAGTAGCAGCATTAGTTAGCTTTATTCTTTTTGTTTCCGAGAAACAGGATTTTTTAGATTGGTGTATCACTTCATCGACGGGTTATGTAAATGCTACATACAACGAGGTAAACATAGTCTCGAACGCGACAACAATCAATTTAAGTACGTCAATTGACTACTATAACTGCGAGAGACTTTTTCAAGATGAAGTCAAGTGGTCACTAATGTGTTTGGCCGTCTTATTAACAGTTTACGTAAGTAAAAAGAAAAATACGGATGAGCGCTACTGTTGAAAATATTAATGGTTTGTGAATTTCTTTTAGTTGCATTGGGTTGTTATTATCTATACAGTCAGATCAAATTATTTCGCATTCGAGCCAGTTGCAGATGCTATTATTTTTAGGGAATTCCCACATATGCATCCACATCCTGTGATTACAGAACTCAATAGTATTCCTCCTAAAAAAAGAGGCATTATCTCTTTAAGCAATGTCAAACCTTCCAAACTGAAAATGCCTAGGGACTTTAAATTATTTCAAAAGAAAACAGTGAATGGAACTAAACTACCAACACAAAATGACATGGAAAAAGCGTTTCAAAATGATACAGCTAATGGGATAAATTCCGATGTCAACCCTGCGGAAGTAATGACTGCTGATAGTCATAGCCAAAGTGGAAATGTCGTTTATTTTGAAGAGAATATACACAACTCAAAAGAAGAGGTGATAGAGCCAATAGAAAATAGACAAACAGAAAATAGTTCATCCACAAGGCCTCCATTCTCAGCTACCCTTGTTAATATGTCTAATTGATTGTATCCATAATGTATTTTGTATTTTTTTATTTAATAAATCCTATTTATTCAAACACCTAAAACAATATTTTTAAAAGTTCAAAAGAGACTTCTCAAGTACAGACCTCTATTTCAAGCCAATACTGAGATAATGGTTTTTATTAAATGTGTATCTTGAACAAAATGTAACATTGAAAATAATAATTTAGGTTGCTTGAAGAAGCTCCATAATAGAACTCAGTAGTAGACTTGTGAGAGTTTTCAAGCCAACTTAGAATAGCTTTAATAGCTATTTGTACCAGATGATGAATGATCGTGTCCCTGTCCTTTTATTGCATCGTTATTGTATCGAAATGCCTACTTGATGAAGTTTCAAAGTCTGGCAGATCAACTCCGCCATCTGACACGTGACCATTGAGTCCTTCCAGTGCGATGAATCAGATTGGTGTTCTGTATAAAGACAAAGGAAACCTCCTCTCTTCCTTCCCACACCAAATTAAGGGTGAGTTATTGTTTTTTCTTATTGTTATCTTGACTATTATCAACAAAATAGAGATGGATGGATGGATATACAGATGAATGGATGGATATGCGCTATTTTTTTCTATTTTTTGTTGAATTTCCATTTTTGTTGAATGAACAAATGCTGACCGATTTTTCATCAATTTAATTAATTAAAAATTAAAACATGTATAGATTTGATTTAAAATGGGTCGCGTAATTCGTGCTCAGAGAAAAGGTGCTGGAAGTATCTTCAAATCTCATACCGTCGGCCGTAAGGGTGCCGCCAAGCTTAGAGTTTTCGACTTTGCCGAACGTCATGGTTACATTCGTGGTATTGTCAAGGAGATTGTTCACGATCCTGGACGTGGTGCTCCCCTTGCCAAGGTTGTCTTCCGTGACCCTTACAAGTACAAGCTCCGCACCGAGACTTTCATTGCCACTGAAGGTATGTACACTGGTCAGTTCGTTTATGCCGGTAAGAAGGCCTCTTTGAACATCGGTAACGTCTTGCCTTTGGCTTCTATGCCCGAAGGTACCGTTATCTGTAACGTCGAAGAGAAGGTTGGTGACCGTGGATCTATTGCCCGTACCTCCGGTAACTATGCCACCGTCATTGGTCACGGTGACGACGGTAAGACCCGTATCCGTCTTCCTTCCGGTTCCAAGAAGATCATCCCCTCTACCTCTCGTGCCGTTGTCGGTATCGTTGCTGGTGGTGGTCGTATTGACAAGCCCCTCTTGAAGGCCGGTCGTGCCTTCCACAAGTACAGAGTTAAGCGTAACAGCTGGCCCAAGACTCGTGGTGTTGCCATGAACCCCGTAGACCATCCCCACGGTGGTGGTAACCATCAGCACATTGGTAAGGCTTCTACCATGGCTCGTGACTCTCCTGCCGGTCAAAAGGTCGGTTTGATCGCTGCCCGTCGTACTGGTCTCCTCCGTGGTACCAAGAAGATCAAGGACGCATAAATCAGTTAATTTGATATTGTTCTACTATAAAACACTAATAAATAGCTGCTCTTTTTTCTCTCATCATGAAAAGATTTAATTTGTGACATCGAGTTATATGGATACGATGCGGGAACAAAAACACATCCAAGTGTTTTGGGATGGATAATAGGGATGTGATTTACAAGTAAATGAGAGAGGGTTTGTTAGTGAATATTTATGAGAAAGATGTAGTTCTATATAATGGGCTACGCGTATAACTATGAAAAGATAAAGTTGGTATCCAGATTTCCATATACTCAAGATTTCTGCATATAAAAGTACGCACTTCCGTTTACTTTAACTCCTAAAATGGCTGATGTTGAGTTACGTGTAATTATGTAACGGAGGAGCCGTCTTAGTTTAATCGGAGCAACTGCACTTTTTCATGGATATTATTATTAGGATGGGTAACTTTATTTTTATATCATTCTAAGAAAAAAGCCGATACCAGCTCTGTTTCTTTTTTAAATGTTTTAAACAGTTATTATTGTCGCAGATGTACAATATTCATGGGATACATTTTAGTCATTACTTTTAGAATTTTGACTTGTAAATATTTATTTGAGTTTCCAATCTGTATACGATATTTAATTTCTCAATTTCTTTTGGCTACTTGGAGTCGATTTGTATTCAAGTCTATAATTATCAAAACATTCAATACTTCTATTAAGATGGTACGCTATTGATAGTAACCAAAGTATCGACATGGGTTTTATACTTAAATACCGACTTTAGTGAATTGGATCAAATTTGACGTGTGTACACTAGATTTTATAACAAAAACTTGGTAACTGCATAGTGCCAAGGCATATAATAAATGTATCATCATTACTCCATATATATGTCTTTCTCAAAATTACCTTTGTATTTTACAAAAATATAAAATACTCTTAGAAAGTTGATCTTGCTATCAAACTCCTAAACTTTTTTTCTTTGGTGAGAATATAATATATCTTTATTTAGATATCATTGTAGCTCTCTTTTCTTTCGAAACTTTTTAAAACTCATTTTGTATATAAATCTATTTAAATTTAATAAAACATACGTTCGATCGCCTCTTCATTCATGCTTTTGTATCGGTTCCATTTAATGATTATAAAACTAAATGGTTCAAGTAAACTCATTCTAGTTTATAAACTGCTATGGATGTTAAATCACATAGAAATAAGTTTTTTATTTTCTCCTAATGTCATTCAAGGTACGATAGAGATTTTGTCTATAATAATTGACTTTTTAATCTCATGTGTCAGTTCTTAATCTTTTTTACCCAGATTTGGTACTTTTTGGAGCAAAAATATCTTGGCATTCAATAGTATTACCAATGTAATGTTCAAATGAGATACAAGTTGTTTAAAACTAATAACCAGCAATAGCCTTCATTTTCATTCTTTTTTTTTTATTTCCTTTTTGATGAGATATTAAAGTTATAGTTACAGTTTGACAGTTGTTTGACACTCACTGGATTAATTTGTATGTACGGAAAATGTATGAGCACATTAAAGTTCAGGTAGAATAAAAAAGAGAGATGTTTAGTTATTTTTAAATTATGGAAAAATGTGATATGATATTTTTATCATCTTAATGCTAATTTTATTATTATATTACGTGTATATATCTTTTTTTTTTTTTTTTTTTTTTTTTTTTTTTT
>VCJJ01001391.1:48990-68815 GCA_024139415.1 Backusella tarrabulga
TACACATTTTTATATTCTTACTATCTCCTAAATTTATCGCAATGTTTCCATCTACTTATCACTTTAGGTAATATACACTATTATCATATTCAAAATAAAATAATAATAAATGGTCTAGAATATGTGTGAAAGAACACTCCCAAGTTTTACCTTTTAATATATACACTACAAAAGATATGAAACCCATGTTTGATGAACTTGTAAATAAAATTCAAAAGGTAGGTGAAAAAAATATACATCTTGTCTTTAGATTAAACCTTTAGAAATTTTAGCATATAAATTTAAAACATTATTCATTAGTAACAAACAGTAAACATATCATATATGACGACAAAAGTTTACATAGTGCACTGACTTTTGCATCTGGAGATTTAGAAATTACCTTGGAAGATAAAAATCTTCCTCAAGGTGGGTTGCTATACAAATATAAGTTAATAGACCAAGTTGAAATATCTAATGACGATATTATACAACAATATGCCCTAATAAAACATCAGATTTAGTAGAATCTATACCAAAAATAAGGACAGAACACTCTAATGAAAGCAATCGGGACAATAGTAGCACCTGCCGCGATTTCTTCGATGATTATGTGACGAAAAAAGGAAAAATCTGTATGATCGATCATCCTCGAAAGCTGCCATACCCTTCTTCTCCAAGTTTAGCATGTCATTACAATACATATTTAATAGACTCAAAAATGATCGATCCAAGTCCCTCTATATCATCATCCTCATCATCCACTAGTTCTGAATCCCCGTTATATCGTACACCCTTTAAATTACCCGCAATTACAACAATAACTGGCTCTCGTATAGAAAAGCTAGATACGCAACTTGCACCTATTAACTCACTTTCGGTCCCAGCCTCTAAAAGAAGAAGAAGACAAAACCCGATCAAATCATCTACAGATTTTCATATATGTAACTTTAGAGGAGAAAGTGAAAAAGTGTGTGGTTTGTCATTTAGAAGACCTTATGATCTCTCTCGCCACAAAAACACACATTTAAAGAATCGACCGTTCTCTTACTGTGAGGTATGCGGTAAAAGATTTACACGGAGGGATGCACTACGTAGACATGAAAGAGTGCAAGGGCACGCTTCAAAAGGTCAAGATTTGACGCAACAATTGTGAAATTGAACGTCATTGATCGGTTTTATTTTATTTTTTATAATATATATATGATGATACCAATGTAAATAAAAGACACTTGCATTTTTTCCCCTCTTCTCTTTGTCATATTGATGATATTTAATATAAAGAGTTTTCAAAAAAGGAATCCGTGGCATATGTAAAATACGACGTGCAGGTAAGTTGGCAGAAACAAGTCCTTCGTGTAAAATAGCTCATTCTGAATAGTCTGAATGTTTTATTGGGTGCTAAAAAAAGTAACAACCAGACCGAGATCAACAAAAATGAATATAATGGATAGTCCATCTAATAGCGAACAATAAAGAACAGTTGTATAATACGTTCTTATCTTGAATAAAGGACCAATATTTATCTTGTTGGACAAGTATAATGATGATCTTGAAGTATACTCGTCCTATTACGAATACGCTATCTTTAATGGTGCAAAGTTTATTCAGGAACAACAGAAATCCAAATTTAGTCGGTTTTTCAAATTAAAAAAAGAAAACCAGAAATAAGTGGTGGTGCTTTTTAGTGCTCCTTTTTATTGTTTCTTTTTTATAATCCACTTTACAGAATATGAAACGAGCAAATACTGGCATGGTAAGCAACTCGAATTTTTCCTTCACACATCGACTAATAAAAGACCGAAAACCATTTATTTGCAGTCGAGCGAGATTGAGCAAGTTGTCACCAATCTATTACGAACTACAAAAGCACTTTTAGAAGCATTGACCCAATGGTCTTTGCAACGTACTTCCAATTCGAATATATTTGAAATACATGACACACTTGAAAAGCAATTTTTTCTAGTGTCCCAAGCTTTTGAAGAAGCCAGCGTCTCAATGAAGTATGTTGATCAACCAAAAAGAAGCCATGTAACTGTTTTTCTCACCTATTTTCTGTTTTCTTAAATTGCCAATTTAGCGATTTGCAATGGATTCCCGGGCAGTTACGAGAATCAGTTTCTACAGCAATGATGGAAGCTCCTTCTCCAGCCTCTCTGGATCAGTATTTACCTCGTATTCGCGAGGTTATTGTCCAGTTACTACATGGCCTGAAAGGAAAGCAGGCTTCGCTGCGGGAAAGAGAAAGAGAATCACGTATAAGAGCCTCAGAGTCTTGGAACCGAGAGGTGCCTTTGGCGGCACTAAACAGAGGAAGTAGTGGGTCACGTATGATGTATCCACCTTCATCCTCCCCGCCTCTTCCACCAGTAGCCTCGCCTCGTATGAATCCTCACAATAGTGAGTATGACCCTTGGGGAGGCATGCCTCGTCCCACTATACCAATCAACGACCTTTCTTCTCGTATCATGTCTCCTAGAAACGGCTCCATTTCGTCAAATAATCGACCTTACTCTCCTCCTCCTCGAAACCATAGCAACCAGGGCTCACCTTCACTGCACGCAGTCGCACTTCCTTCTTCTCCCCCTGCAATGCCTCTCCCCACCCGCTCCACTTCCTCAAACCTCTCCAAAAAGTCGCCCACGCTTGGCTATACAGCCCCAGCGCCTCCCCCTCCTCCCCCTCCTCCGCCACCACAGCCCTCAGTATACCCACCCGACAACGTTGATGAAAGTGATCCCAGCACCGCCATAGCCCTCGCAGCATTGAAACGCCAAGAGAACTTGGCACGTAGATCGTCTGTCCGTCGTGCGTCTATGTTTAGGGGCAATGGCGATAATCTCGGATCAATCAATGGAGGAAAACAACGCTATTATGATAACCCGCCTCCTGTGCCTAGTTTACCCGGTCAATTTAACTCGAAGGAAACAAAAATGGAAACAGTATCTGAAACACAGGACAACGACAATGGTAAATAATATCAAAAGAAAAAGAAAAAAGAAGTATTAACTTTATTGTTTGGAATAGGCCTAACATTATTCCTTCAAGTCGGAAAACAAGTGAAAAAGATCCAATATCAAGGAGAAGTCAGTTTGCCCGCCTTAAATATGCTATTTCTCGAGAATTTCAGTTATTCTTCTCGACAAAGCGATTTTCCACAAATTTATATCCGTGACCCCACTGTGGGAGTATCTTATGAACTGGTGGACTTGTCTGAAGTAAAGGATAAAGCAGTTATTTCTCTCAACATAAATGGTAAGCAGTGCTTATTTCTTGTTTATATATAATATTAATCAAGCACTATAACAGAGGAAGAGGAACAAAAGGAATCTCAAAAAGAATGGTTGGCTGAGATTAGCAAATTATTCAATAAGGAATTAAGCGAAACAAAGCATTCATTCACTGAACAAATGGAACAACTGAAGAAGCAGATGGAGGAATCAGCCAAAACAATGGATGAAGCATTCAAGTCGAATCCTCAAAGTGTCGTCACGGTATCAGAGGCTGCTCCTAACGTTACAGCTTCAAAGAACGCTTCGGCTAATAGCAAATTTGTATCAAAAGACAAGATCGATGTACAATTAAACGAAATTCAAACGTTGCGCCGTGATATTGCTGTCCTTAGACAATTGGAAAGCGAAATGAAGGAAAGAACTGCTCATGTCATCCAAGAAATCAAGGATAAGGCTGCTGCTGTTATGAAGCAGGCATCCGACAAGACAGAGAATGGCAATACTTCGGCTGCCCGTCACCAACTAGAAGAAGGCAAGACGACATTATTAGAAAAATCAGAAAAGGTCACAACGAGATTAGAAGACTTGCAGGATACGATTGATCAGCTTAAATTGGATGTCACACAACGCAAGTGTCGTCCTTCTGAAACTCAAATGACACATTGTGGCGATGAACGTAAAGCCCTAGCCAAGGAAATTGAAGAGTTTGGTCAATTCATTGCTCAAGTGAAGCCCAACTGGAAGAAGACGTGGGAACAGGAGCTCCAGATGATTGTGAAGGAGCAGCAGACACTAAAGGACCAGGAATATTTGTTGTCAGATATGAAGGATGATTTAGATGCTTTGTGCGAAGTATTCGACCAATTAGAGAAAATCTACGCTTACCAAGCAAAGACAAAACCGGTTATGCGTGAATTTAGAGTTGCACCACCCGATGAAGGATACGAGGGCATGTCAAGTGTATTTAAACAGGTCGAATCCATTGATGTTGATCATAATCGTCGATTACGTGCGATGGAGCAGGCAGACAAGATACGACAGCGTGAGCTTGCAAACCGTATCGATGACTTCGAAAAAGAACTATCGACTTTTGTCGATGCTAAAAAACTAAAGAAGACAGGAGGCGCATTGGAGATTGATAGATTAAGGAAGCAAAAAGAAGAAGAAATGTTAAAATCAATGTATAACAGTCAGAAGAACAAAAACAATAATCCCAGTCCTGATGTAGAATAGACTTTATAAAAACTTATGCTTAAATATAATATAATATAATAATATATAAATATACACTCATTATTAATAATAACTTTATAAAAAAAAAGCTGCATTCTTTTTATTCTGATACAAAGGAGATGACTGCGCCTTATTTGGCATGTAAGATGATCTGGATAAATTCGGAAAAAGAATAGAAAGAGAAAAAAAAAGACACATCAAGTCCTTTCTTCCCTTTCTTTCTCTTTCTTTACTCTATTTCATATTTTACCCTGTTACCATTTGATTTTTGAGACGTTTTATTTAGGCTAATGTCGTCATTACATCTACCAAATATATTTCATACCAAAAAGACATCATTCGAATATAGTCGAAGCAAGCGCTCGACCATATCGCTAACAAACGATTTGATGAATTCTGACTCATATTATTATAATAACGATAGTAAAACAAATACACTTTCAAAAGTAAAAAGATTCGGCTCGATGCTGATTAGGGGAAAGAAAAGCACAAGACCAGACGTGCATGTATTCACATCACCGCGATTAGATACCGCCAATTTACCGATGAGTAACGACTCTATTACCAGCTTGACTCATAGTTCAGATGAAGAGAATTTGGAAACACCTGTTGAGGCTGTGACTCCTAAGGATATATCCTATGCCGAATCCATTGCCCGTGCGGCGTCACCGGATTCCGTATCAACTGACACTGAAAGAAATTCCACGTTTCCCAATGATGTCCCTGGTGCAGATGTGAATGAGTACAAACTCAACCTGGCATTGCTGGTTCAGTGTCAATTACATAATGCGTTTGACCAAATTGATGCAGAAATAGAAATTGAAATTGCTCAGAGCCGTAAAAAGATGTTACAGACTATTAGCTATGTCCCACCTCTTTATTCATATTGAATGTATATTTTTTTATTGTATTATTATTTATTTGTTTATGCTAAGTAAATAAAATATGGTTATAGACGCTAGTAAAAAGCACATGTGCCTTATGATTTTTTTTGTCCCCGAGAAAAGCCTAGTTCCAGGAACCGGAAAAATACAAGAAACTGTAGTCATTTGAATGAGAAAAAAAAATACAGTTTTTTTATGGTCATAACATGATTTTTTTTTCTGTAACTCCAAAAACCAATCCTCAGTTTAGATTTCATACAGAAATGATGTCTTGTACTATATCTTTTTTTTAGGTATCAGATGGTTCTTTCTTTTGTGATTTATTAAAATGAGACTTTTATAAAACTTTAATTTTTTTTATATAAATATTTACTTCATCTACGTCAAACGTTGTCAAAGGGATTTATCTGTTTTATGTATCTTTAATAGTTATATAATCTTACTAAAAACGACCCTTATGGTAACCATAGTCACATGAAACACATATCTTGCATGCTAATTACTCTGCTCATAATATCGCAAACGCATGCATCCCGGACAAACAATAGGTTTATTTTTTTTTTTTATTTTTTTTTTGCTTTTGCTTTTTGTAAAAGCAATGGTTAAACACAGCCACAGATATTGAATGGAAATACAAAAAAAATAATAATAACAGAGCTGAAATTAAGATCTAAATATGAGGCGTATTTTAAGATTAAAAGCAAACTAGACAATAGTTGATCCACAATTAGCATAACAATATTTTTGGTTAGACATTTAAGCTCTTGATAATTAATATTTAGTTAAGAACATACATATATAAAGTTTGAATTTCAGGGTCCAAACGTTTCTTGTTGTAATGAAGGTTTTGCTCACTTTACTCCAATTTTTTTTCAGAAGTGGTACAAGTAGAAAAGGGAATGACTACCTTGAATACATATTTAGAGAAAAAAGTTTTTATTAGAATATAAAGTCATAGATATAAAGTACGGTATTTCTGATTTTTGCGTTATTAATGAAGATTAAGCCTGCGGGGTTTCAATAGAAGCCTTATCGGTTCCCTTTAAGCTTGAAGCTTTTTCATTCTTTTCGGCCAGTTCGTCTTTGTTGGTGTCAGTGATATTATAAGTAACGACAGCAACTAGAGGGAATGAAATAAAAACAAGTAGCCAGCAAATTAAACATTCCCATCGTAAAGGAATATTTGCAGCATCAATACCAAAAGCAATGGCAGCACCAGCCGACTGCGCTGCCTTGTAGAAACCAGCATATCGCGCCAACACAGAAGAATCGTTAGACATAGCGCCCATTAGCCAGTACAAGTAAGATTGATAGATAGCATCACTAAAGCCATAGAAAAGGTACAAGACAAAAGGTTTTGCAAATCCAGGATCTCTCCATCCAATTGTTGCAGTGAAATTATTATCGAAAGTGAGTTGGAAAGCTATACCTCCGGCCCAAACAGCATTGATAATAAGAAATGCAACACCTAACCCAATAAGACCACGTTTTCTGCGATTGAAACCTTGATAATCCAAGATCAAGCCAATCAATAGAGATCCAACAATCTGCATTGTCCAATACATTGTGTCATTTAGAGCTCTAGCGGAGGCATCAAAATAAACAACATTAACACGGAATTGGTAAGAATAGAACCAATTCGAGGCAAGAGATGCTGGGAAAATAAAAATCATGCGCCAGTCTTTCCATACCAAGAGAACGCCTTTCAATTCGGTCTTCCAGTGAGTAGCCTGTTCAATGGCGACACGAGTACCATCTTTGCGCACAACGTTAACAGGATGAGCAATGATAAGTGAAATGAATATTCCCAGGATCATTATAACAACAAAAGCAGTGTAGGTGCCTGTTGAAACATGTCCAGAATCGTTTTCAAGATTGAGGGCCAAGGCAATAATAGATCCTAGAATACCACCTACATTAAAAATAGCCCAGAAAATAGCGACGTATTTGCCTTTATCTTGTTCATTCGGATAAGACATCATGATGGCGCCTTGAGCAGACCAGAAAACACCTGCACAGCAGCCAAGAATAATACCAGCAGCAATAACAAAGCCTGATACCTCCTTTCGATCATAGACCCAGAAAGAGGCTGCGTAGATGGCATAACCAACAGACCCAATCTTTTTTTGTACACAAATAAACAAAAAAAGGATAAAAATAAATTTAAGGTTAGTTTATGAACAAAAACTGTCATTGTGATACTTACAGTTAGCGTGTATTTAACTCCAACAGTATTAGTGAATGTTCCAGCGAAAAACCCTACAATAGCAAAGCATCCATACAATGCTGCATTTGTGGTGTCTACCAATGCAACGTTTGTACCCATGGATCCACCAGCACCTAGACCTGATAGGGCATTAAACATTCCGGGACAACATAGACATACAAGTCCCAGTAATACGACTTGTATTAACGGTGTATTTAGTTTCTGAAGAAGCGAAAGAGGCATGATCAATTCCACACAGTATTTTTTTAAAAAAAAATAAACAAGAGAACGGAAAACTAGTATTGATAAAAACATCTGTTAATTTTTTTTATTTATACTCATTAATAACAAACCTACTAAATTAGTTATTATAAACTTGATATAGTCTAATCCATTTTTGAAGACCATGCAGACTAAGTTGTTTTTTTCTCAAAGGATTATGCTCTTTGGCTATTAAAAGTAGTTCAAGTACACCAGGTAAGGCAACAGAGTGAAAAAGGGTCTTGATGTATGTTTATTTCTGGACCCTTAACTTTTGGATTATGTCATTCAGGGTTTTATGGTACAATATATTACATTTGTCATTGATCATTTATTGTAAAACGAATAATGTGCCCCGTATCATCCGGTGATAACCTTCTCCTTTTCTCTCTACCTTGTCCTTTGATTTCTAAAAAAAAAGGGTATCTTGGGAAAAAGATGAAGGGTCTAACGTAAATTTAGCTCAGTACATAGATCATGCTTTTTTTGAAGAAAAAATTGTCGGTTTTTATTATTTCAAAATAGGGCTTTGCTTTAACGTAAGTGCAGCCCATATTCACAAAAAACTATATTGTTTTATGGCATTACATTGCATTACTATGTTATAGATACAATCTGAGTATTATAAATAGTTCAAATAACGCTTGTTTTGTCATGTGCGCATGATATGTGATCTGGCTTTAAAAGGTAGTTCATGCAATATTATAAATAAAATATACAGATCGTCCTCCTCTTTCCTGGTGTTGAAAGGATATATATACAAAGAAACTTCGGAGTTAGGCTTAAAGATATGCTTTATCTCTTGTACACGTGCCAAAAAAACCTGGCATCTACTTTTAAAAACTTTTATTTTTGAAATCAAAATCAATCTTAATATTTGTATTCTAGCAATTACATTGTATTATAATCACCAGGACTTCCTTAAACTTAATTACTTTATCCCAGAGCTAACGAAAAACAAAACAATAGAAATGCCTCAGATTTTTATATGAGTCATCATCCGTATTAATTATTTCCGCTCATTTTTCCTTCATGACTTGTGGGGAGTGATTAGTTCTGCTGTTATAACTTTTCGTAATAGTTTTATTGAAGCTTTTAGCAGCCATATTTAGCATTTGCATACTCTCTATTACCACTATAAAAATGTCATTACAAGTCCATATTCAATGTCGGGACATTGATCACTAATAGAGCATAGTTCCCACAAAAAAAATTGTTTTTTGGCTATTTAATTGTATTCCCCTCAAGTATTTGCTACACTGCTTCTAGTACGTATTAGATAAACATTTTAAAAATTGCGCCCTTTGATTTCAAGGTATGGGGTTTCTATTTTTATTTTTGAAATGATGAGAAAATCACTTTATCTTTAAATTTTTTAAGTGGGTTTAGAAGTTCTAACTTTTATTGTTCGTGGTAAATGTCTTAAAACAAACTCGTTTGAAAACTTGTACAAGTTTTAAAAGTAAATACATCTCTGGTGTATTTCTTAAGCTCACTGATCGAATGAACATAATTGTAAGCGCTGTAAAATATTATGTATTCATGATTTCAGCAACTGATGGAAAAGAAGAATACTTGTCAAAATCATTCAACCAAATGACCATAATTCATACTATAAACGTAGACAAGAATGATAAAATCAATTAATTAGTGATTCTAAACAGTAAGGCATAATTTGAAAAAGCAATCGTACAAGCCAATTTTTCTTTGCCCGGAAATATGAGGTAATATGCATTTAACTACAAGAATTACTTTACAATAAAATAACTAAAATAATACCATATTAGATCTAGGAAGCTCATTATAAATCATGTAATTCGGTAGAAAGGTACTCTAGTTCAACCAGATAATGAATCATTCAACAAAAGGGTTCCCACAACAATCATCAAGGCTGGAGAACAATGGTTTCTTCTTTGAGAAAAGATAAATGGTATTATTTTGATATATTTAAATGTTTAAATTTGTTGTATTATAATGTACAAAATGTGGAAAATATCTCTGACTAAGAGATTTAGTATAATTTAGGACGATAGATTTTCTATATAAACTTTTTCATTCTTCTTGAAACTTGAACTGTCATCACCATCAGCCACCTGCTTCTCTTCATTTGTTTCACTAACATTGCTAGCAACAACTGCGATGAGAGGGAATGATACAAAAACGAGTAACCAGCAAATCAAACATTCCCATCGTAAAGGAATGTTAACGGCATCGATACCGGAGGATATGGCGGCACCAGCAGACTGAGTTGCCTTATAAAAGCCTGCGTAACGTGCGAGTAAAGACGAATCGTTAGATATGGCGCCCATCAACCAATACATATATGTCTGATATAAAGAATCCGAGAAACCGTACAAGATGAAAAGAACAAAAGGGCCTCCAAATCCAGGATCCTTCCAGCCAATAGGTTGATCAAAATCATTATCAAAAGTAAGTTGGAAAACAAAGCCTCCAGCCCAGACAGCCATAATAACTAAGAAAAGGAGAAATAATGCTAAAAGTCCGCGTCCTCGGCGGCTAATACCTTGATAGTCTAGTAAATAACCAATCATGATAGACCCAATAACTTGAAAGCCCCAATACATAGTATCATTTAAAGCTCTTGCAGAAGGATCAAAATAGACTGCGTTGATTCTGAATTGATATGAGTAGAACCAGTTGGAAGCCAAAAAGGCAGGAATAAGACAGAGTATACGCCATTCTTTCCAGACTAAAAGAACGCCTTTCAATTCAGTTTTCCAAACAGACGTTTTGGAAAGAGCTACACGACCTCCGTTTTTGCGAACGACACTTGAAGGTGAAGCAATGGTTAAAGATAAGAAGATACCAACGACCATGACAACAACAAACGCAGTGTATGTTGCAGTAGAGACACCTCCGGCTTCATTCTCGAGATTAAGACCCAAGGCAATGACAGAACCAAGAATACCACCAAGGTTGAAGAGAGCCCAGAAAATGGCAACATATTTACCCTTGTCTTTCTCGGACGGGTAAGACATCATGATGGAGCCTTGAGCAGACCAGAAAACACCAGCACAACAACCAAGAATTGAACCAGCAGCAATAACAAATCCAGGTACTTGCTTGCGATCATAAACCCACATAGCAGCCGAGTAGAGAGCATAACCAATAGAACCAGTCTATTTTGTTTTGTTTGTCCTTAGTCTACTCAAATTTATAAATGCAAGCGCCTCAGAAACTTGCTGTTAAAGTATATTTTACACCAATGGTATTAGTAAATGTACCAGCAAAGAAGCCCACTATAGCAAAACACCCATACAGTGCTGCATTTACACTGTCCGTCAATGCTACATTTGAGCTCATGGAGCCACCAGCACCCAAGCCCAACAAGGCATTAAACATTCCAGGACAGCAAAGACATACTATTCCCAGTAGAACAACCTGTATTAAGGGTGTGTTGAGTTTTTGTAAAAAAGAAAGACCTATAATAGATTTTAATAATCAATATAAGAAAAAAAAGATAGTGTTTAAAAGAATATGTAAAGTGACATTTATATATATACCAAAAAAACAAACATAGTAATCTATGCCATTTTGGATGTAGATGCAGCTGTGTTTCTTTTAATTAGATAATAATGTCAAATTATAGTCTACATGGAGCGAAACAGCGATTATAAAAAATAAAGAGTCTTGACGTGTAATCGTCTTTGGACCCTTTTTTTTATAATTATGTCATATCAGGGTCTTTTAGCGCCGTTATTCCATCACATATGACGAACTATTCGTCGGTTTCAAAGCTTCGTCGTTTCTGAGATTTAAAAAGTAGTGCATTTGAGTGATTGTATTGCAATAGATTTTTTAGAAAAAAAAGAAAGCTTTTGCGGCGTAAAGAAAAAAAAAGTCTCTCCAGTAAAAAAATCGGTACTTTGATACAACAGAAATACGTGTATGATGTCAAACTTATAGTCAATTTATTCATTACCTCTCTCTTTTTTTATTGTTTTTCAGTCTTCCATTTCAAATGAATTGTAAATGGCGAAGAAAAATATTGCTTCTCTTTTAAGAGAAAATAGACTGATTTGAGTAATTAAAATAATATCTTGAAAAGCTTCGTCCATTGGTACATTTTTTTTATTTTCTTTGTCATGAATAGTTTGATCAAAATAAATCTTTGGATAAAAACCAAAAAAAAATAAAAAATGGAGACAAAAACAAAAAGTATCTTTCAAAAAAAAAAAATTCAGCAATTAAGTGGGGTAGGCTTCTGAGGATATCATTTTTGGGTGGAAAATTAATTTACCGTGATCGGATCCCCCTTTTTTGTCTACTTTTTAATCCCAGTGGGCAAGAGCGTGGCAAACAGTAGAGAAAAAAAAGCTGTTCAACACTTAAACTCTATCGTACCCATTTCAAAGGGCGTCATTATTTTTTGTGGGGAAACCAATCCCTCTTCTTACCTTAAACATAAGAACTAAAATACGACATAAATATTGATGTATCTACACAAGTAAGTAATGTAATCTCTGATAAATATAAAAATAACGCGTGTCATCGCTATCTTTACTGATAATTTTATAGAACAGCAATCTTAAAGAGATAAAGGCTTTGATAAAGATTACTTGAACCTTAATTACATAATTCACTTTTTTTTTACAAACTGCGATTAAGTTTAAATAGCACACACACACACACACACTAGATTCGTATTACATTGGTACCAATGGTCCATATCGAATAAAAAAAAATAAGTCTCAAATATAAGTTTTCTAGAAAGAAAAGATATATTGTAAAAAAAAATAGAAAGAAAGAAATTAATATTTATGTCATCTCTTTGTTTATGTTTATGTTACAACATGGTGGGGTGATTCAACTAGTGAAAGCAAAACAAAAACAAATAAGGGCTTTGTTAGTCGTGTGAATATTTTTTACTTTTTAAGAAAAGCCTGGATTCATTGGTCTGTTTGCCCCTCTAAATCAGACTCGCCAATCAATGAGTCAGTTTTCTTTCCTAACCTCACAAATGTAACATCATTCATCACTGAGATCATGCTATTTTTGGCACTTGGACGTGCTCATTTCCTTTGCTAGCGAAACAAAAATATACCATATATATTAAAAGTACAATGCTTTTATAAATGTCTGGACAAAAGAAAATATAATGCGCGAATTTAATGATTTTATTAATTAATGATCATAAATAGTTAAAATGTTTGAATATATACAATATGGATCTTTGAAAAAAGGGGTGTGTGTGTGTGTGTGTGTGTGTGATAATTAAAAGGTCATAAAAAAAAGGTCTAGGAAATGATAGTCATAAGCATATGAGATCCATTCATAAAATGGTGTTGCTTTGAGTAGATGGGTTTTCTTAAAACATAGCTTGACTTGAAATGAGTGAGCTAATATCGAATTCTTCTGATGTGTTAAATAAAGGCTCCAAGAGAGTACCAAACTTGTTCTCTTCAGTAGTGTTTCCAAATAAGAGGGCGTCCAAGTCTGATCCATTGTCTTTCTTGGAAATCATTTCAGATCCAATAGAATAACTATCACTTCTACAGCTAGCTACACTAACTGGAGAGGAAGCGGTAACGGGAGATAGGATGGGAGTAATGGTACCAACAGATTTGGGCTTGTTTTCAAAAGGTTGGTTAGCTGGGTGGCTATGATCAGGGTAAAGAGGAACCATTTGAATCTTTTCAGTAGTCTGAGGGCCACTGTTATTAGCACTAGCGCGTAATGTATCTGGTGTACTAATTGAGAAAGTAAACTGTTGGTTTGAATCCACATTTTGACCTTTGGATAATAAGGTAGGACTCTTCTTGGGGGCAAGTTCATTTTTAGGGCTAATTCTTGCCTTCTTCTGCTGAGGAAGAATAGGTACGGGATGAGAAATGGAGGGAGAACCAGTGGTAGAAGGTGAGGGACGTATTTGGATGGGTGCAAGTGTAGGGAGAGAAGTTTGTTGAAGAGAACCGGGTAACCAATTTCTCTGTGCTCCTTTGGTTGGTACCTCAGACATGTTTACCATATCAACTGAAATTCCCTTCAATGCGTAATTTTCCAACTCCAATCTGTAGATGACTGCCTTTAACTGTTGGTTTTCCTGGAAAAGATGGGCTGTAGCAAGCATATGATTATCTTGTACATGCTTAATCTTCTTCTCGAGTTCCTTAACATAGCGTTCTTTACGTTCTCTGAAAGCTCTTTGAGCGGCTCTGTTTTGAGCCTTGCGCTTTACTTTGGGATCTTCGTCATCCTATTTTTAAAAATATCATTAGTAAAAAAAATAAAATAAAAAAAAGATGTAAACATTGAAATATCTTATTTTACTTACATCAAATATATCTTCTGTCATTGGCTTTCTACCAGGTTTTTTATTTAAAATATCATCACCATCAAATACTGTCGCAAAATAAAATTAATAAATTAAAAAACGTTTTTTAGGTTTAGATGGCGGTACAAGGCCAAGGTGTTGGTCATACTAACCTTCCATTAGACCGGAATCTTCTTTATAGATGCTTGAATCAAAGTCTTCAGCTATATAAGGGAGAATGACAGTGAGTATCAAACTAATTACATGGTTTCGGATTATTTCAAAGCAACTAAAGAGGATAACTTACGAAGGGGTCTCTTCTTGGAATTAGCGTCACCAAGAGGTTCCTTCCAGTCTTCACTGCTCGAGTCTATTTCATTTGACGTATTGGTGAATAGAGAGGTCAAGAGGATGGATTGATCGTTGAAATCAGAACCAACAACAGAGCCTGATGCGTCTAGTGCTTGAGGTACGCATGGTTGGGTTTCAGAGTTAGTTTGGGGGGTTGCGTGCATTTGCAAAAGTCAAAGTGCTTCTTGGGGTACAAGTTCTAAAGGTTTTTGAAGAAAAAAGAGATGAAAACAAATATAAAAAAACTGGGGAAACTCAGAAAACATCCAGTGTTTATATAGATATACGGAGAGAAAATTATAAACCTAATTCGTCATGTGTTTATTAGCATCCTCTTATCCATTATGTTTGCTGGTCTGAGGTTAGCAAGCATCACATCTCAGCGTTCAACCCTAAAAAAAAAGAGATTATTACGCTGTTTCCCCGCTAATGTTGTACGATCAAGTGTGTTTCAACGTATTCTTTCGAAAAAATGCGGGTAGAAGTGAAGAAAGTTTTCCAAAACAAAGGAAATCGATTTTTTATGAGGAAATAGACTTCTTCTACAGTACTTCTTTAAACTTGAAGCTCTACCTGGACGTACAAGGATGATCACAAGCTGCCTATTTTGGACAAAGTGCGATTATATCTCCGTTCCGAAAATAGGGCCAATCAACCATGGTCCTTTCTTGTTTGAGTACCTATAATGTTTTGATCTTTGATGATTCTATCAGCTGCGGCGAATATATGGTTTAACAAGGTGGGTAACCTAAATCTATGTGGCACGTATATGAGCCATTAGATGCAAATAGTACATGGAGAATTTTCCCAGGAGGAACCTCAATTATCTGAATTAACACTTTTACACTCATTTTCTTTCGTTTTTCCGTTTAATTTTACTTTTTTGATTCTCGGTAGCGCATTCAAATGCATATATATTTCCCCTTTAGTACAAAGGAAATCAAGAGCAGCTTGTAATTCTTGTTAAGGCTGAATTATCTTTAAACCCAGTTCAATAGCTCATAAAGTGAATTGATGAGATCAATATAAACTATTATAATGGATCTGAATGCTTCTGTCACTTTTTTTAGATAAATATCTTGCTTTCTTTTGATAATCTTAAAACACGCGATAATGTAAATCATACATTTAGATAATTGATATGGATAAAAGGAAGTTACCAGGGGTGGGTGTAAAAGATAAAAGATAGCAAAAAAAATATTTGGCAGATACACAGAGACAATATTAACACCTTTTTAGCTCAGAGATTCTCCGATAATCTGGGGATTTTGCGATTCCAGTGATAGACAATATAATATAATGATCGATTGTTTAATTGGCGTTTATCATTTTCTACAAACGATACGCATTTATTCGTTTATTTATTTTTATTGTGATATACAGAAAAGAAAAGTTTTTTTTATACATTGAAGCTATAATCGTTCCACAACATTTGGTTCCAGGTACCAACAAAAAAAAAGTGAAGATTGGAGAGATTTGTGTTGCTGTCTTTGCTTTTTCCTTTTCTTTTACAACACCATTCGATTATGCTGGTTCATCAATACAGGAACATGTTTTATATAAAAAGAACCCCAGTTTTTTTTTATTGATTTTGTTCTAATCACTTTGGCAATTTACACTACTAAATAGAACACACACACCTGGATACACACACACACACACACACACACACGGTGCACACACACGGTGCACACACACATCTATTTATTTTTAATTTATATTGATATTTATTAAGATTTAAATAGCTGATTCCCTAAAACTTTATCTTGGGAACTCGTGTTAAAAAAATCCCCTTTGAATTAAGGTATTCAAGGCTTCTTTTTTCTTGTCAAGATTTCTATCCATGTTGACATTTTGATTTTAAGTTTTAAAATAAGGAAAATAATAACCCAAAATTGAAAACTTTTTTCAAATCCAACAATTTCTATTATTATGATTAAAGTTTTACGCGCGAGTCAATTGGTTAAGAAAGTGTTCCTCTTCACTGTCGCTGTTATGACGTTCCTTTTAGTTACCAAATATGTACAAAAAGTACCTTTAATAGCACCAGTCGAATAGCATAATAGCTGAGCGTCTCGTAAAATATACATACAAGAAAGTGTTTTCTTTTGTTGGATAATCGTTTCTAATTGGTTAACACTGCCCAACACGCATAACAGAAACGTATCCAGTGAATCGGAAGTATTATAGAAATTTGGAAAAACATTCAGGAACTAATCAAAACGATGATATATGCGTTATAATTTATTGCCTCTTATAAGACATGGCTATATGTTAATAAGCATATAGTTCAAGCTAAATGTCTATATTAACAAGTCATTTAACTAATGACGATATAAAAGAAATGTCTTGAGTTGTACAGAGATAACAGTCGATATCAAAGTGTACACAAATTTTCATAGGAAAATATTCGTTATTTACTTTTCTGTCTGCTGTATACAACAGTTCTATATTGGTAACAATGATTATATACTAATATAATATATTTAATCGACTATACGTACAATTGTACAATGAAATGTTTTGGAATAATAGTAATGCATTGTCTATGTTTGAAAAACACAATCCTTTGTTTTGCATGAAAATAAAAATATAAAAGGGAAATAACTAAAGCAACAAAATATATGCATTTATTAATTTGACATGTCCTTTTTTTTATGATTATTACATTGTATAAAATGTATTCATTATTAAGTGCATATGAATTGGGATTTGTTTGTATATTTCATTGTTATTTATATAGAATACAAATTGTTTTGTATTCTATAATATAAAGATCATACGCTGAGTACATGTAAGATATCATGGGCTTACCATTGTTTGTTATTTATTTCCAAATTAGTTTTCTTTCTCACACTTTGAGTGATATCATAGACGTCATGTTATAATAAAATGAGAATGTTTTTATTTTATTTTTTGTTCTTTTATATATATAATTATCAAAAGTTACATATCAAAGGGCAAGAGGAGGAGATAAAAAAAGGGGGGAAAGAGTCGATATAAAGGGGGTCCAAATATATATATATCAAGATGAGAGAAATGTGTACATGATAGAATTGAATATTACTAACTTTGTGGACATTGGAAAAGACCGGTAGTCGGACCAGCAGTTGATGTTTGAGTCCATACAATACCAGCAATATGACAAGTAAGCTCAAAAATAATGTTCAAAGCCTGAACAGCCCCAGGATCATTCTTTGTGACAATACACGAACCATACACGTCATCCCAGGTGGTGTCACTGGTGCCGGCCTGTGTATAATTCATCACGACAGGAATAGTAACGATTTGTGTAGTTGTTTTTGCGGGTATTTTGAAGCTTCCCGTTTTTCCATAACCAATCTTGACGCCAGTGCTCTTATCGATTACCTTTGCCTCATAATAGGCGATGCTTGTTGGTATCCAGTTTACGGAATTGTCGGCGGTGAAGTTGACATTCCATTGGGCATAATAGGTCTGTGTATCTGTATAATAAATATAGTCTTGGCCAACTGGAAAGTCTGCATTACTAAACAAAAGAGTTGGCGTTCTCGGCCATACAAAATACCAAATGACAGCAACGACGGCGATAAATATAAAAACAATAAACAACAGTTTTTTGCCACCAATACCAAGGCATTGAAACTTTTTGTGTTTCTTTGGCGGAGGAAGTGCGTTTGTGATGGGTGTGATTTGCCCTTTATGGGGAGCGGGCGCTTCCTGGTCCATCATGTCCATGACAATGTTGTCCTGTAAAATGGAGCCTATTGGACCGCGGCTACCTGGTGAATTAAAGCTGGGCAGATGCTCTTCTTCCAAATAAATGGGTTCTATCGGATCATAAGGGTCGCGTCTATGGTTGGAGTATGGTAGATATGAGTTGGCTCGTTTCTCTGGTATGTCGTTTTCTCTATAGTAATTTTGTTGGTTTTGATGCTTCTTTTTCTTTTTTTTCCCAGTTTGTCTAGGTGCGTATGGGTCTTGTTGATTATAATAATCGTAGTCGTTGTAGGCCTCTCGGGGTGAATGTTTGCTGTTATTAGCGGCAGACGTTGCTAGCCTGCTTGTACTGCTTTCAGACGGTGATCTCGAGTGAAATTGGTCTGAATCGTACATTGCTCTAGAGGGATCTGAATATTCATCTATCAAACAAAAAAAAAGCCACTTAGTGTTTGAAAGCCAGGATCGCTTGTGGGTGTGAGCAAAGGGAAATACCTGGACTGGGTGGCTTTCTTACTGCTCGGTATGGGTCATCCTTGTAATTAGGGTCATTAGAATGTTGCATGACTATGAAAAGGAAAAGAAAGCAAAAACAAAAAAGAGCAAGAAAAAAACACACACACACAAAAAGAAGAGGAAGAAACTAATAATAATATAAAAAAAGAGGAGATATATACGGAAGCTGATTCCCAAGCATCTGTGCCTATTTTAGGTATTATGATCAAATATATATCGTTTATCATTTATTTGTATAAAAAAAGCGCAAATGACAGCTGCATATTTTATCATTTACTTGATGCAATCCATTTCACATTCTAGGCTACTTTGTCTCTATTAGATGATTTTCTTTTTTTATATTTTCTACTTGTTTCTAGTATACATATATTTTTTTAGTTTTCCAGTGCTACTATTTTTAGCTTATTGATCATGTTGGCAATTTGTACGACATTAAGCAAAATGGCTTCTTGAATATTTGTTCAGAATCAAGGGCACACGTGCGCAAGTCAAAACAATTGTTATACCCCTCAATTTTGAGCAATGCTGATTGGTCAGTTTGGGTCATTTCAATCTCACTTTCCAAAACCTGAAAAGCAAGCCAAGAGAAAAAGTATATTTGATTAATAACGCTAAACACAATCAAATGTACTTGGAGCAATAATAGCATCGCTCCATCCTTGTTAATAAATTCTATTTATATTCAAGTTTTCATTGTTTCCATAGTGTTTTTGTGAGATGGAAAGAGGTTTTATGTCAAGAAAAGGAGCAAATTAATTTTTTTTTTAGTTTAAAATTGAGCAATCCAACAAGTATATTCTTTTCTGAGTATATTTATTTTCAATAGCCACAAAAAACAGCCTTTTGATACCATATAAAATATCTACCTCCCATAGCTTTCATCCCTTATACATACCATATCATGGCATGAATGTTATAGGTACAGCAAGTACTTGGTGCGAGTATATACAGAGAGTAATGACCTATTTCTTTATTATTTAATAGGCTCTTTAATTGCTTTTTAATTTATGGTACTAAGCTTTCGATGCTCTAGAAAATATAAAATAGAGGAATTATAGTTTATATAGATCATTGTTCTACAAGATGCAAAGAAGGCAAAATATTCATTGTCCATTCTATACGAATATACTATTCCAGCTTCTCTCTCTCTCTCTCTCTCTCTCTCTCTCTCTCTCTCTCTCTCTCTCTC
>VCJJ01001397.1:20766-34047 GCA_024139415.1 Backusella tarrabulga
CCCCCCCATTTTTTTTCATCAACCTTTTCTCAATAATTATTCTACTTTCTCTCAATAATTTGAAAATGCTTCTCAACAATTTGAAAATCTTTTCTCATTAATTTGTAATATTTTCTCATTTTTTTGAAAAAGATAATACATAATACGGAGTAATGTAAATGCATTACCATAAATAATGGAGATCGCCCTTTTATTAATAAGTTGAAACACAGCATACTTTAAGACTGTCAATATTTTAAATAAATAAAAAAGTTAAATAAGATGTAAATGAAAAAGAAGAAATCGTATTATTTGGAATAAATCAACATTCAAGAGTTGATTGTCTTTTTTTGCCAACGAGAAACCCAAAAAAAATTAAATTATATATATAAATGGGAAAAAAAAAAGTGTATACACATCTAAGGGATCAGTTGTAAATGGGAATTTAAAGTTTAGGCTTCTCGTTGTTTAGGATTCATAACTGCTCGGTTACTGCTTCACGTTCACTCAAGTAACGTTCAGCATCAAGTGCAGCCATACAACCGGAACCAGCAGAGGTAATGGCTTGACGGTAACGCTTATCTTGGACATCACCAGCGGCAAAGAGACCTTCGACGTTGGTCAGGGAAGATCCAGGAACAGTCTTGATATAACCATCAACATCAAGATCGACTTGTCCTTTTACAAGGGAAGTGGCAGGTTCATGACCAATAGCATAGAACAAACCATTTGCTTCGATCTTTCCAGCTTCCTTGGTGGCATTGTTGACAACACCAACATGACTTAAAAGTCCATTCTCACCTAAAGCCTCGGTGGGGGAGGTATTGAAGTGAACAGTTACCTTGGGGTGCTTCAATAAACGTTCAGCCATGACTTTAGAGGCACGGAGTTGATCGCGGCGGACAAGCACATGTACCTTGGAACCATCTGTAAAAAACGGAAATGTTTAAGTTTTTTTTTTTTAATATTACTATTTTTTTACCCTCTCTTTCTCCCATTTTAAAACCCTCCATCCAATTAAAAAAAAATAGACACTTTACATTTTGTAAGATAAATGGCTTCTTCAGCAGCAGAATCACCACCACCAATCACTACCAAAGGTTTGTTTCTGAAAATAGGAACAGCACCATCACATACAGCACAAGCTGAAATACCATTTTGCCAATAAACATCTTCACCAGGTAAATGCATACGCTTTGCAGAGGCACCGGTGGCAATGATGATTGCATCAGCAGTATCAGTCACTTCCTCACTACCCTCACGCCAAATCTTGAAGGGACGGGATTGGGTATCAAGCTTAGTAATAGTTTCTGTTTCGATGGTAGTACCACAATTTTCGGATTGGGCACGCATCATGTCCATCAACTCTCCACCCAAAACACCTGTAGGGAAACCGGGGAAGTTTTCAACATCAGTGGTGGTAGTCAATTGTCCTCCGGGTGCAAATCCATTGGCCATCATGCCTTCAAACATAATGGGGTTGAGGTTGGCGCGGGCAAGATAAATGGCAGCAGTGTGACCTAAAATGCATTTAAGCTTAGTCTTTTTTTTAAGAGTGAGATGTATATAATTTACCAGCAGGACCAGATCCAATAACAGCAACTTGATGATGTTTAGGTGCCATTTCAACTAAATACTTTTCTTAAAATAAGAGAAGGAGAAAAAGAAAAAGAGAAAAAAAAAAGACGTTTGGAAAGATAGAAAACTTGATTTTTAAATCATACAGAGTTTAATTATACCCTTGTGACGGCCAATTGAGTTCCGATTCCTCCATACACACATGAAATATTTTGTTTTCCGCTCCAATGATAGTGCGTTCACGTAAGTTGAGTGCATCAAATGAAGTAAAAAAGATAGAGTACTTTTGCCCTAAAAAAGACATGTCTTATTTGTGTGATGTCTGTATAAGAGGTGTCAGGGCATCTTATATTACTAATCTTAAAAAAAATGACAATAATGGAAAAAAAAAGAAAGTCATTTGGTGATTATCAATCACAGGTAAAAGAATGCATGATCATAAACGTTCGTTGTCATCTCATTAATCACTTTAAAATCCTGGATTTCAAAAAGACTTGTAACATATCCAAATATGTACAATTTTACAAATTAGGAGGAGCAAAACCCCAGTTTTGTAGAGTAAAACAAATCAGGTACCAAGCTTTTTTTTTCTTTTGAAATGCCGAGTACAATTTGAGTTATTAACTTACTAGCATGTAAACAATTCTAGACTATCTGGTCATATAGAATTGGGTTAAAAAAATGGTGATAGACTTGTACCTTAGAGTTCATCATTAAATGGCTGAATGAGATAAATTCTAACAGTGGAATCAGAACAAGATCAAGGTTATCTACTTTTTGCAATGTGTGAGATATCAGTTCTAATTCTGGAATGTTTGAAATCAAGCTGTCATCAACTTGTATTCATACATTATGAAAAAAGGATCATTATATAACCCCATTATAATAAACAACAAATAAAATTTCTATGCCGTTTTTTAAGGCTTGATATTATATATTTTTATTTGATAAGTGAAACCATTTTACTCTTCATAAGGTACCAAAAACCAGCGTTGGTTAGAGGCAACCTCGTCTTCGCGCTTTTCATACAAGATAACAGGAACAGCATCATCATCTTTGGCTTCTTTAATATCCAAAACAAGATCAGGTCTGACGTCACAGCAAATGTATCCCTCCTCGTCCATAATCCAGCGTTGGTTGGCAGCTTCCTGGATGGACTTTTGAGAGTACTGGATAATTTCAGACTCGGGCTCCATCTCACCACCACTGATATCAAGTGCCTTGGCAGAGTTGGCGTTGATGATGTAGCCATCTTCGAAACGCCACATTTGATTTAAACAATCATCGCTCTTCTGGGTATAGACGATAATCTTTGCCTCGTCCTTGTAAGAAGATTTAGTCTTTGAGTAGTTCTGTAAAGTAAATGTGTTACCTCTGTAGAATTCTCTTCGACGTCTAAAACGCGGCCATTGAACTGACTCTTGATGAAAAATAAATGTCCACTGGTCATTTTTGATATTGTATTTATTATAAGAGAAAAGAAAAGGCTGGGTACTGTTTTAAATACTTTTATATAAACAGATGTGACGGAACAGAACCCACTCATCCCGAGCAAAAACAAGGTAGAAAGCTAAATTTATTATATTTTGGTGTTCCTTTTAATTAAAATTCAGATTCAAAAGACACATTGAACATTACTTTTATAAATGACTTGCTCTGTATAATAATAAACACATGTGTATGTGATTTATTCAAAATCTATATTGTAGTCATATCTCTTTGATTTTTGCTTTAGCAGTTTCATCATTAAGTATGTTGGGATTGCTTGAAAGAAATGAGTTCAAAGCTTGGCATTGGCAACAGGTTTACATCCGTTTTTCCAGAATTTATGTGTTTCGCGCTTTTATGCATGTATTTCCTTCCTGTCATTCGATTGCAACCATAGGAAACAGCCACTTACTAGATTAAATTAATGTGCTTCTCCGATCAATGCCTTAACTTTAAAATGATCTCAAGTTAAATACCTCAACTTGGAACGATCAGTAAATGCGAGAGCGAGCTGGGTTTCTTTTTTAGTAATTGGTGATATAAAACGTGTATATACGAGTGATGTACAACAGCATCAATAGAAGTTAAGAAAGTTTCTTATATCTTGATGTTTGTTGATGTCATTTAAAAAGGAGGCTCCAATTTTTTTTTGTCTTTTGACTCTTTGAGCTATTTTGTCATCGTAAACTTTGTTTTCAAATAACGATAAAAATATGCTTCGTCTTGTATAAATCTTCTCTATACCACAATTCGGTTTATTCAATATGATAGATGCCATAACAAGCAATCATAAATAGAATAGCATCTGTATCAATACATATCCCGATTACTTCACTTTTTTTATGAAGTAATTAGAATGAAAATAAAAGAAATAAGATACGAGCGGATACAACTTTATATTTATATTTAAATTTAAATATATACTTTGAATTATAAATAATTCACCCTTTCGGGAAGGTCTCCGGTTTTCTTATCAGGAACCTCGACAGCTTGGGTGATCTACACAATTCATAGCTATAAGCTATCCATTGGATCCGATTTCTGAATAATCTTATCCAGTCTTTTACTTTATATCTCTTAAAAATAACAATCGATGATATCATGACTTGAAGTCTCTTTTACTTTAGGGTAATCGAGCTACTTGTTCAACACCCAACAACTCGGTCTTGGGTGGTTTTTAATTTCGATACCTTTAGAATGGGATTGAGTTTTTCCTTCAATTCAGTGTTTGGTTTATCGACTTGTGGATTTCGCTTTTGGTCATCATTGAAAACCTTTCCTTTGATATACGTTTCCTGTCTTTTGTTGCAATCGTCGTACCATACTTCTTTTATAGCTTCAAGTACCCTTTTACTAGGGTTGTTTTATCCAATCATCGAAAGGACTTAACCCGATTTTTTCCTTCTGCTGCAATAAGTTTTTGTTTGTCTATAAACATACCTTCTTCAGGATGTAAGTTAATGGGATCTCTTCAGATTCAGACTCCGGATATTCCAACAATTTGCATTTTCGGTGGAATAAGTTACCAAATAATAGTTTTAAAATCCTTATATCATTTGTAATTCTAGGTTTGGATCAATATCTAGAGATGGATGATGCGTATTTATTGTATCTGATTATAAAGGGAGTACAAAAGTATCTCTGTATGCATGTGAATGTCCTTTATTCACTTTGAAATGATTGGTGAATGACAAGTTCGATGTATGTTCGCTTTAGATATACTTTTATTTCATTTTTTTAACGATTCTAATGACAGTGCTATCATTTCGCCTGGATAGCACCAAGATAATGGTGCTGATGATGCTAAAACAAAGCATGTTACACTTGAAAAAGTGACGTAGAAATTTTATTTGCTGACTCCAGCTATAATGTTGAACTATAATATATTGTATCCTATTCTTATCGCTAGTCATGGAGGAATTTAATAGCAACTCACTCGCGCTTCAGTTCCAGCTCTTTTACAATTGGGACATTGATGCCACGCAAGATGGACTTTTAACACACAGGAACCGAATGTACCCAGCTTTTAAAGTCAACTTGAACGACGTTCCAATTTATCGCTTAATCCACCAAGAGTTCGAGGCTCATTATATATCTGCCGCCCAGCTCTTCAAAGCATGTGGCCTCACCATCACAGAAGGTTTCTTTGTATTCAACTTAAAATCAACTGATTTCGAGGTGGACTTTCTAATTGCACAGTTTCCCTTTTGTGACATCTGGGTCAGTGTTGATCAGGCACGCACTATGGCCGTAGCCCTTGGAGTCGACGAAGAGCTGGGGCTACTACTAAGTGACAGTCTGGATGATTGCTATTCTTTGGACAACATAAATAGGAGCGAAATCATGCACAATTGGATGATACCATCTATACCCAACCTTCAATACTCAACACGGGCGCTATTAGAAACATGGTTTGATACGGTTCGATTATTATTACCGCCCAGCCGCAAAATAAGGACACAAATATCTCGGTCACGCCAGCCAGGAATTGTGATGAAGGATCGCACCGAAACGGGCATTGTGCGATGGCAAGTGTGGGCGTATGAGCAGTTTTTACAGCACCAAGGCGAGGAAGCGCAGGATTTGCCCTTGCTGGATAGATCCGGGGCCATTTGGGATGTGATGCAGGGCACACTGTGTGATTTACAGACACTAAATAGAACGGGTCAAGCAACAACGGGATCGCGAGTGTTGTCTGATAATATGCTTGTGGGAAACATGCCACTAAAAAAGGAATATCTGGGACAGAGTCTATTTTTACAGCAGCTCTATATCGGTGTCATGTCTGAAAAAATAATCAACGAAATAGAGCATTTGTCGCTACTTGATAAGCACAACAATAGCAGCGCTAATAATAATAATAATAATAATAATAATAATAACAATGATAATAACAATAGTAGAAATGATGTGATTAATTCCAACCCAACAAATGTGGAAGAGATATCACCGCCCGACGCTGTCCCTACCGATAATATTAATAAAAATATCACCGCCACGACACCATCCAGCTCGTCTCTTATTGAAGCAGTGCAGGCAGACACAAATATACTATTTCATGATCGGTTGGATTTGCTGGAACAAGAGCTGTACCGAATTAAAAAGAAATCGAAAAAGCGAATTGACGAGATGGAGTTGCAGCAGGAGGAGCTGATACAGCAAATCACACTACTCAATAATTGGAAAAGCCAATTCGAAAAGTCGCGTAAAAGTGAAAGGGTATGGATGTTTCTTGTGATGGTATCGGTGCTGTTCGGAATTGTCTCTATTCGACATTTATATGGTTCTTAGTAAAAGCTGAGCGGCGTGATCATTGGCCAGCAGCTTGTGTAATAATATTGCCTTTTATGGTAAAATCAATAAATGGAGATCAACCCAATTCAAGGTCTTTGACTAAAATTTAGGTCGAAATAATAAAAATACATTCAAAAAAGTATATTTGTCTAGTTTTTCTTTTCTTCCCTTTATACTTATTACCCAGTGACATTCCTTTAGTTGCGTTTACTTACTTACTCACTTACTTTCCTTTAATTAATTCCGTAAAACCAAGCCATGCCACCTGATTACAATCTTGCACCTAATGATGACATTGAGCTTTTAGCCCCTGGAGATCGCCCTGAACATCAGCGGCATATGCGGACAGGCTCGAATTCTTCTTTTGTCCATTTTCGAGCCCCTCAACGAGAAGAAGAGCTGAAGGTTACTAATGGTAACCACTTGGCATCTCAAGTAAAAAGAAATCATAGTTTCTCTGTGTTTTATTATTCCATTCTCAACATCATTTTCTTGGCAAAAAAATACACTTGTTTTTATAGGCCTTTCCTTCACTTTTAATATGCGTTATTGGCTTAATATTTGCAGGTTGGATGATGGACATATACCAGGTATTTTATTTTCAGCAATACCTTTAATTATTTACTAATTCGTAGTCTAAAAGCATTGGGAGGTGTTTACAAAAGTGACAGAACTATTCATTTTAGTTCCCGTTTTATTAAATTTAAAAGGGAATCTTGAGATGAATCTGGCTGCTCGCTTCTCCACTTCGGTGAGCAAATTCAAGACGTATGATGTGGTTCTTTATTAACATAAATATAAAAACAGGCGAATCTAGGTGACTTGGATAATCCTACAACTAGAAATGGACTTGTGTGGGGCAATCTAGCATTGATCCAAGTTCAAGCACTCATTTCTGGATGTATTGCTGGTGTCTTCTCCGTCATACTAGGAATAATACAACACCCAAACGAAATAACAACAGTCTCCGAAATCATCTTGGTGGTTGCAAGCTCAATGGTGTCGGCCTCAGTTTCGAGTTTTGTATTGGGTGTTTTTATGTGCGTTTTGATCATCGTTAGTAGAATGTTAAGAATAGACCCAGGTAAATATTGCATATTCATATATAAGAAATCTTACTAATCATCGAAATAGACAACATTGCATGCCCCATGGCATCCTCTTTGGGCGATGTTGTGACGCTTGGTATTTTAGCAGAGTGTGCAAAAATTTTATTAAATCAAATAGGTAAAATTAAGCCAGTACAACCAAATATAAAGTTACATATGAGCTTATGACTCTCTCTCTCTCTCTCTCTCTCTCTCTGTGATTAGATACACACTTTAGTACCTTTTTAATGCTAGCCATGTTTGGCTCTATTCCTTTCTTTGCACTGCTAGTCTGGCGAAATCCTCACGTAAAAGATCTTTTATTTTCTGGCTGGACACCCATCATTGCTGCAATGCTTATTTCTAGTGGAGCAGGCCTGGTACTGGAACGGTTTGTAGAGCAATATAAAGGACTGGCCATGCTGACGCCTATTTTATGTGGATTATCCGGCAATTTCGGATCAATTTATGCTTCACGAATCAGCACTTGTCTCCACAAAGGAGTTCAGGAACTGTTTAAAACAGTAGAGATAACACTATTGTTGATGAATGTTCCTATCCAGATTTTGTTTTTGTTCATCGTATGGATGTTGGATATTGGACACCTTGACTTTACCATGGCTTTTGCGATTTCTTATTTCATAGTCTCCATGATTAGTGTAAGTGTAAGATTTTATTGGTTAGCATCAAAGTAAGCTGAAACATTTAATAATGCAGACACTTTTGGCACTGAGAATGGGTAAATCAATGACATTGATGTTGTGGAAATACAAGTATGACCCGGATAATTATGTTTTACCTTACCTGTAAGTGCATTTAGTGACTATTCTTACAACAGCCATTTTAAATAGTGTTTATTATTATTACTATCAATAGAACCGCCATCATTGATGTTATATGTACCAGCTTATTGGTTTTAGCGTTTACCTTGATCAACTCAAGTGGCTATGCCGAGTTAGAAGCAACTCAATAGATACCAAATGGAACAAAAAAGTTCTTTTTATGTAAATAAATGCCTTTGGAGATATAATTTCTTGAATTTTCTCACGCTCTTTCATCATTTCAGCCAATTTTTTTTTCGATACCTTTACTGTTCTTTTCTCCTTTTTTTTATATTTAGTTTATATTTATTTATTTTACTCCATGTTTCGTGGTCCTTTACTTCGTCAGTACCGATCAATAGCAACAAGAGCACTTGAGAGATCAAATGCTCATGCCTTTTACGATGACAAGATCACGACGGTAAATAATAAAAATAGAAAAATATATTTTGAACATTTTAAATATATAAAAACTATAAAAATAAACAAACAAATGGTCTTACTATTTACCACTTTCTCAGTTTGCAAATAGAGCAGTTAAGCCAGTGACACTAAGACAGCTAGTAAAATTTGGACAGCCACCTCTCTCTGATGAATCACTACAAGCATGCACCCGCTATGCTCGCAGTGAGTTACCCGTTAGATTGGCTAGACGGGTGAGAGCCTTCCAAAGCCTACCGTTTATTATAGGCACAAATCCATACATAAAGGAGATATATAGTCTGTATTATGACTCTTTTGAATCACTGGTTGGGTATGCATCGCCTGGAGATATCAATGATGATATTGATTTTGTTGAGCGATTAAAAGATTTTGTAGAACGTCATAGCGATAATATTCCCACACTTGCCAAAGGTACAAAAAAGGAAGCACTTGGATAATTAAAAGCACAAAAAGTCACTCATTTGTTCAGAACAGGCTTTATAGAATGTAAACAGTATATGAATAGCCAAGACATGGCAAGGTTTTTAGATGATATGATTCACGCTCGTATTGGCATTCGTTTAATCGCAGAACAGACAATTGCCTTGATGCAGCAAAAGGATATCAAAACAGAAAGTGTCATTGGTATTATTGACACGCAGCTCAAGCCGGATCATTTGATAAAAACTTGCGCCGAATTTGTGTCAGAATTGTGTGAATTTAATTATGGTCAAAGTCCAGAGGTCATCATTGATGGTCACGTTGACACAAAATTTAAATATGTGCCTGTTCACCTAGAATACATACTTACGGAACTGTTAAAGAATGCTTATCGGGCAACGGTCGAGCACCATTTAAATATGTCACGTGCAACACCGTTGCCTCCTATCGAAATAACTGTGAGTCAGGGTGCAGAGGATATTTCGATACGTATTCGTGACCAAGGCAATGGTATTGGGGATGAGGATCTAAACAAAGTCTTTGATTATTCTTATACTACCGTTTCAAGAGCATCTGAGGCTGAAAATGACAGCGACCCATCCAGCATATTTAGAGATATTACAGAAATAGCGATGCAAAGTGGTGTAGGAGGTCCGTTGGCAGGATTGGGGTAAAGTCTAGTACTATCAAGGAATATTTGTATAAATAGAGAGAAAAACTGTGTGCTAAAAGTACATGCTTCTTAATAGATTTGGTTTACCATTAGCCAGAATGTATGCACGTTACTTTGGCGGTTCTTTGACTCTGGTGTCCATGTCAGGATTTGGATGTGATATATTTCTCAAGTTAAAACATATTGATGCTTTTATGGCAGAAGGATTAGAAATTTAATAAAGCTTTCTTTATTACACATTATTAAGAAAAATTATACTATTGTTACAATATATAAAATATCAAGTCGTGTGTTAGCTCTTGACTTCAATCTCTCCAGACGTCCAAGTTTCCCAGCTCTCTTTTTTCTTAGGATTAGCCAGTAATTTCAAAGCAGAGAAACGGATACGATAAGTTCCTTCTGGAACTGGAATAGGGATGGAGATACCTGGGACAGAGTTAGGTACGTAGGTACCATCCCAAGGGTGATTAGAATATTGGGATTTGGTCAAAAAGTTGCGGCCCATGTAGTCAAGACCGATAAAAGCTTTACCAATGGCTACTTCATTGGAATTCAAAAGATCAGCTTGAATATGGGCAGTGGGGGTAAGTAGACGGATAACGGGAATAGGCTCAGTGTTGTTCTTTGAGCGGTCATAAACATAAGTCATGTTGGTGGGGTACTCTTTACCCTTCTTATCAATGATAGTAGGGAAGCCTTGATCGAAAATAGGTAATTCGCTTTGGACACCAACAATACCAAAGTAAGGCACATGAATATCTTTGGCAGTGTTTTCATGCTCAGATTTGAGTTGGATAAAGCCACCATACATGATATGGTCCTTAGGATCAGAATCGGGAGGGATGACGGTAACAGTGATTTTCTCAGATTTTCCTGGTGCAATTCTAATCTTCTTTTTGGAAAAGCGTAATTTTGCAGCGTCAGAAATGGTGGTAACAGGTTCGATAAAGGTATATCCGGTTTTTTCGACATCATAAGGATTGATGGCAGTGGAAGGCTTATTATACAATTTGTATGAAGCTATCTTGGATCCCTTGTTGGTGATGAAAATGGTTTGCTTTCTGTACTTTGTAGTGGCAGTATCGTTGAAGCTAATTTCAGCTGGGCTGGTATGTACATTTTCAGTGATGGCGTCATAAACTTGAACTAAGCCTGCACCTTGACGGAGGGGACTGTCGGTATTAGTTACGTTGAAGACCTTTGTAGGAGCAGCGTAGTTTTGGAACTGTTCATTGATGAACTTTACCGCTTTTGTGTTTCCATGTGCTTTTCTATACAAGGCAACAGATCCTGCAACATAAGGGGCAGCCATGGACGTACCACTCATCACACCCCAGCTACCTAAATAGCGAGGTAAAGTGGAATAAACGGTACCACCAATACCAGCAACATTGGGTTTAAAGTTCAATTCAGACGAAGGACCAACGCTAGAGAAAGAAGAAACGGTACCACCTGTAGTAACTGGTACAATGCGACCTTCCTTGTCAAAAGTAAGATTAACATCACCTTTTTGGATAGCAGCTATCAATGCCTGACCATCTTTTAATGAAATGGATATAGTGGGAATTTCAGCATTTGGTACAGATGCAGAGAAACTTCCAGGTACATTGTTATAGATGACAGCGCCGAAAGCACCAGCACCGGCTGCATTCTTAACCTTATCAGAAAAATCACAGGAACCTCTTTGGATCAAAGCAAGTTTGCCTTTCACATCAGGAGAAACAGAATCAGAGGTACATGAGTCAGATGCTCCACCAGGATTCTTATCGGAGATTGCAATAGGTCCATCTTTAATAGTGTCGTCTCCTGCAGCAGTGTACACTAAAAAAGGAGAAGATCATTTTTTAGTCACTAATTCTAGCATTTCTTGGATAAAATAAAAACAAGTACTTACATATAGAATAGTCGATTCCAGTTGCATTAAAACTTTCAGAAACATAATAATCGTTATCAACGGAAGCAATTGAGAATGCATTGACAGCGGTACTGGGTTGACCAACTGTAAATGCGCCTTGTGATCCTTCGTTACCCGCGGAGATTATAACACTGACTCCTTTTTTTACAATCTTGTTTACAACTTCGATTTCAGCATCTGCAGAGTTGGACCACGAATTTGTCTCCCCCAAACTCAAGTTGATCACATCGACACCAGCATCGTATGCCATTAATAATGCCTTAATAATAACATCGTTGCCACTGCTACCGTGACATCCAAAAACACGCCACATTCCTAATGAGGCCTCAGGCGCTACACCTGTGAAATTCTAATTGAATAAAAAGGCATTTCGTTAACATTTCATTTTTTTTTTATCATTATGAATATAAATCGTACATTGCTTTTATCGTAACCTGCAATAATACCGGATACGTGTGTACCGTGACCTAAATGCAGCAAAAGTAAATATTGCAGATCATTTTTAGTTTCATGCGTGTGTTTACTATTATTTGTTTACTATTGTATCTTACCGCTAGCGCCAGATTCTTTTCCACATTCATCGAGAGGATCAGAATCGGGTTTAGGTATATTTGAGCCGGTATAATCATCACCAACCAAATCAAAGCCCTTGATGACTTTATAACCCTTTCCAAAACCACCCCCTAAAGCTGGGTGCATATAGTCCACACCTATAAATACGAAAGCGTATTATAATAATTAGCTAAAGTGAAAAATAAAAACAAAACAACTTTTTTACCTGTATCAAGAACACCAACAAAGATGCCCTTTCCTTTGTTTTTGAGTTTGGAATGAACCTGGTCAACTTGGGTCATGGCATGGGGCAAAATGGATGGTTCTTCATGTTTCTTTTTGCTATGAAGTTTGACGGTAGGACGATGAAGTTTTCTGACTGGATAAACTGCTCCAACATCAGATCTGTCCAAGATGGACTCAATTGCAGCTTTTTGTACTTCAAAATCATCACTGTCAATGCGAACAGACATGCCATTGAAGAACTCATGCTGATAATCTTGGTGAATGTTCATGTCAGCTTTTTTGAAATTCTTTTGAAATGACTGGGCAAATGCTTTTCCAGAAGATATACTTTTTGGATTGAAGCTGATGATGTAGCGACCTGGAATAATGTCGGATGATCCTTTCTTAAACTTTGGATGGTCAATGAATGCCTCTGTGGGTCCAGTAAGGACGAGCACGACGAGACATACGCCTGCTGCAAAGAGCGGGAATATAGAAAGGGGAGGTTTTTTCATCCAGGAAAATATAAAAATAGGGAAAGTGAGGGTAAAGGAAAATAGAAGTAAGAAAAAAGGAGGGCGTTTTTAAATAGTCTTGAAGTTTTTTTTAAAAAAAAATTGGATGTATCGGGTAATGCTTACTTTTTATACTTAAAATCTGTTATGAGAATAAATGCAATGCAATGGTGCAAAGTAACACATTTGTCATACAAAATATGTAGAAAAATCTCGTTTGCACATTGTTCACCTTCTTTTATAGCAAGATGTACCAAGTTTGGTAAGATCTTTTTTTTTTTTTTTTTTT
>VCJJ01001397.1:34057-44435 GCA_024139415.1 Backusella tarrabulga
ATGCGATCTATCTCAGTTCCTGACACTGCATAAATGGAAATCAATTTCAAATGAGGTGTAAACTTCCAAGATTAGACATAGTAGTAACATCAAACCAGAATTTATAAAAAGTTTTAAAACTTTCATTACACATAAGATGGAATAGCCAGAATGAAAAAAACTACACTCTGTTACACCGCTTTTTTCTTTTGTTAGATAAATGTATGACTGCAGATCTTCTGCATTAAAGAGATACAATTCATTTGTTTTGCTTGCGCCAGAGTTTTCTTCTTTTTTACAAAACAAAAGAGTATGGGGCAAAGTTTTAAAACGTTCTGATTTTCAATTTAATACTAGACCGTGAAGGTAGTAGTTTTATACATGCTCATGTACTTTTTATAGATCGCGTCCTTTTTTTTGTTTTGATTTCTCTTTACTATCGATTTTTTTATTGTTACGAAATAAAATATAATTGTCCATGGAATATTAATTGCGTGGTTTAAAAAAAGGCTAACAAATCATTGGCGGTCGCAGCTAAAAGCTGGCGCTTTGGCCAATTTAATCTGTTTTGCTAAAAAATATATGAATATCATTATCCATGGTGCGGTGTTAACATCAAATAATTCAACCAGATTATACGGTTTCTAAGTGGCTTTAGTGTTTCAAAGTAGTTTATGATTGAAGGTTGGATCAATGATTGGAATACAAAACAGAAAAAATAATAAAAAGTATACAAGAGTAAGACAGCGAGGTGAAAACTAAAATGCCATTGCTAATAATGCCACAGCTTTATGCCAATATATTGTATCTGCCATACATTAAGTAGCTTATATATATACTCTTAACGTATCGTGATTACTATGTAAAAACGAACTCACTCCATTTCCTATATTCTAATCAGTAAAAATACCAGTAGTAAATACTTGGAACGCCGGGAAAACAGTGCATGACATACGGCGACATTGTTTCATCTCAAAATAGCTTATCGTAACTAATTTACATTTACAATAGTATTAGAAAACAAACATTCAGGATCTTTGACAGCAGAAACATGCCTATCGACATTCATATCTTCATCCTTGTCGGATTGTATTAATTTTGAGAATTGTGATAACAGTTTTTGAATGTCTCTACTATATCAACACAAGGATCTTCCGGTGAACCAACCATAATTATATTCAGAGAAGTACTAAAATCTCTGTTTTATTTCTGTCTACAAATTGCTCAATATAACACAAGTCACTGTGATTTTTCTTCATCATACTAAAGTAACCAATTCAAGATTTTCTCTTTTAGTGCCATGAAGGCCATTTTATCAGCAGTTGTCCTTTTCTATCCAAGGGATTTGTTTGTCAGTAGGAGTAATTGCAAATAAGATACTACTCTAGAAATCGGAAGTTACTCAGTTTTATGCGTTGACTTTTTCTGTCATTGGTACCTAATATATTAAATCCCATTATCCCTCTTTTAGTTGGAAGCATAACTAATGAAACTTTGTTTCCACCACAAATGATGAAAAACATGTAATCATGAATGGTAGGTGAAAAAAAAGTCTATACCGTCAATTAAAAGTAAACAGTTCCCATTAACGTAGTGGCGATAGAAGAGGGGTATGAACGTTTTTTCTTTTTTTTTCTTTCTTTTTTTTTTGCTCGACAAGCAATTTTTCTCCTTTAAGTCTTTGAGAAAACTGCTCAAGGCATAACTATATGGCCCCAGCTAATTTGCATGTTATTTTGATTGGTCTGACGCAAACAAACGGCATGGGCTATTATCTAACGTGTGCAAGGATGGGAATAATGGGCTTCATCTTCTATTAATTAATTTTTAATATGAAAACGAGTATTTTGAATCGGAGGCATTTTAGAATTTCATTTGAAAAAATAAGCTGGTTCCTCACTATTATTATCTTAATGCTAATTTAAGAAACCTTTACCTTTTTGAATATTCCAAAGCACTGTTTTAAGCTCTTATAGCATATGAATATTAGATATTTAGAAAATGAGCGGTGGTTAGACAGATACTATTTCTATTAAAACCTTGTAATGGTGTCTTTACTCATGTCTTTTTTTGAATTTGCACGTGTATTACTATGTTTATAACTGCCCTCCAGTTGTAAAAAGGGGAAACTTTATTTATGGTCTGGTTGTCACTTTTATTCTCTATCATTTATAAATAGCAATCGAAGATTGCCTTGTCAGTCTACCAATATAGAATAATACACCTCTTTTGTTTATAGTTTTGATTGCGGGAGAAAAAAAATAGACAGAGTGTAATCAAATGAAATAGCTTGATTTTCCTTCATCATTTTACTTGAACCAAAAAAAAACAAAGCATAAATACTACGTTATTAATTTATTAGATTTGTTTTCTACCTTTTAAAAAGAGAAAAGCAAACTTTGCTAAGGCCTATGATTTTATATGAATTGATTTTTATTCTTGGTATTCAATGTTGCTTTACAAACCGGTGTTTAAATAAATATTAGTTTAACTAATTTAATAAGCGCAATAATTCATAAAGAAAAAAAAGAAAAGTTAATCTTAACCAATCATGCAAATTTTTATGCGTTGTTATTGCTGTACTCGCATTTTTGTCCCTGAAACCTTTGATTGGCCTACCATTTGTGTAATTTATGAGGTGCAAAGTGATCTGTTTGTACAACGCCGCTCCCAAAATGTTTTAAAACATGAATTCCCACTAAGGATTTGGAGGTTTTACTTCCAATGAAAATGACGTATTTATTTTATAAAGCGTATTGTAAATAAGACAGGATGATCTATGGCTTAAATATATACACAGAAAATCCTAAAGTTTATTAGAAGAAACTTGGTTGGTCCACATTTTTAATTTTAAGCTTAAACGATACAGAAAGCCTATGTGGTTCATTAACAAAGAACTATTCCAACGTAAAACAGCGGATGAATACCACCTGACAAGAGTGTTTAAATGCAACCTTAGTATATGAATTGAAATGACTCTTTAGTACTATATGCTATAACTTTGGAATAACTGCAATTAATGAAAGCATTTCTTGTCGTAGTTCATGATATTAATGTCTACCTGGCGCTTAAGCATTGAGAAAAGTTTGTTAATACGAATATAAAGTAAAGCTTTGAAATAATAATCTCATTATTTCAATATGCGATTTTTATCATACAAAACTCTATTATCCTACGACAATTTGAAAATTAATCTCTGCTTTCGTTATCTAATTGTAGTCAAACATAGATACATTCATAAAAATATTGGCTAAGAATGTTAAATAGGAAGGAAATAACCCATTCGAATTATAAACCTCATGACGGCTAAATCGATGTCGCTAATTATTTTTGTCTCGTTAATGATGACTTTTGTGGAGTTAAGGTATGAGTCCCATGATAACTCTGGCTGTCCAATGTAATTTTATCGGGATCCCCTTATTTTTAGAAACCGAAAGAAATTGTCGGGAATAACTAATTTCGTGACAGCAATGATGCATTTCAATCAACTCGACATTGAAATAAAAGCCATATTCTGTGTAATTATAACGCTATTTATCCTACAGTGATTGATCATTATCCATCCTCTTCCAAAAATAGAAAGGAAATATTTGAAAACAAAGATTAGGTCTAATGTAACTTTTTTGTAAACATATATATTTATTTATTAATATTAATTTTTGAGATGTTTATATACAAAATTTCATAAAAAGAATACAAATATTTAGAAAAAAAAAGTACCGCTTTGTTTCATTTTCGTGACAAAACAATAAATAAATGAATGAACTTTAAAAAAAACATATGACATATAGACGAAAGCAAAAATAGTGGTACGAATGTGATCCAGCACTCAAGAGTACTTTCTGGTATTTATCTGTGAGAGAGCGGATCCAATGGATTCATATACGAGTATGAAGGCCGTGAGTTAGAGCGAGAATGACTAGGTGTATGTGGAGAATTAGGGGAATAAAGTGAACTTGAACCATCCATGTCGTCGTCAGACACAAGCATGCTAGGACTAGGGCTAGGTGGTAACTGGTTTCCATAAGGCCCCAGTGACATACTAGAGCGAGGGTGGCATTGAAGGTTTTGTGTTTGAACTGTAAGTGGTGAACGGCTGACACTAAATACATCGTCTAGAATACCAGGCTGACCCGATGGATCATGTGAGGTAATAAAAATAGAAGGGGGTTTCTCCTGCTTTGAGAATTCATATTGATCCAAGTTTAGTTCTGACGGTATATGTCCTATAATAGAAATAAGTTTGAGTAAAAATCTGATAAGATAAAGTGGCGCTGTGTATTTTACCTTCATTTTGCTGGCTGATATAATTCATCATGTTTTTCATAGTTTGCATTTGTCTCTCTTGCTTTTGTTTTGTCTCTTCCAATTCCTTAATAACTTGAGTAAAATTATCATATAAATGCTGGATTTGTTGGATCATATCAGATTGGGAGGATTGGAGCATAACAATATGACTTTGTAAATCTCCATTCTCTCTACGAGCTGAATCGGCTTCCATTGATTTTCGCTTTATATCATCCAAAAGATCAGGCCTATTTCTCAGGAACTTTGCATGAGAAAACTCCCATATTTGATTCTCTGCTAGAGTTCTATGACCTCTTGGTGACTTATTCACTTTATGAAATCCATACCTAAAGTACACACATTTATAAGAATTTGACATGATTGAGGATTTTTATGGTCTTACATATTCAATTGTCTGACAAAACTAGAAAAATTATTATGTTTGAAGTGCTTTGGTAATACATCTCGAGAGAACTCCATAATATTACAGACAATAAAAGAAGAGCCGGTATACGCCCAAGATATAAGATGCTGATAGTGGCTATCAATGACCATACTAATGCACATGCATGAAGGTTAATATAACAATAATACATAGGAATATTTAATTATTTATTCTTTGATTTACTTGTATAATTTATGGACAAATGTGTTTGTATGAGCAGGTCTTTGTGTGGTATTGGGAGGAGGAGGAGGTAACTGAGTCGATGTAGTCGATACTATTGATTGTGTATATGGATGGTACTGCTGAGTGATTGAATGTAATGATGCTTGATTATCCATTTGGCGAAGTTAAAATTTTTTGAATGAAAATTAAAAATAAATAAATAAATAGGATCACAGTTAATATACAAAACAGAAAAGAAAAAGAAGGAACAAATGTAGTCTCGTTTAAACGGATCTCAATATAATTTAGCTCACTCTATGCTATTTTAAAAGAGCGTCACAAAATAGAAGTTCGAGAACTATCCCCAGAATTCAATTTTCAAATAATGTGCTCACAGACGTAATTATTTATAGCTCCGAGAGTAACTTTTACAAAAAAGAAATCGAAAAGTCTACTGTTTCAGATTTATCTCCAAAAGATAGACGTATATATGCGAATTTATGATGAAATACCTGTTCATTCAATTGGGCTCCTATTTACCAATCAACTGGCAAACGTGGTTATCTCCTACTATTATCACGTGTTGTCTTCTGTTGTCTTTTCAACACTTTCATTTGTGATCAATATTAAGCTTCGTATTAGTTGTCAAATTCTAGCTGCTCCTATTCCATCAAGGATCCTCTTTTTTACCTCTCTCCCTTATATCAAAAAGAAAAAAAGAGTAGAAAATAAAGAGCATGGAAATATCGTAACTTTGTACCTGATGTGCCACAACGATTACCTTTAGAAACTTCTCAGTTTTCTTTAGCGCAATGGCCAAAAAAAGTTTATCTTCATTTCGCATTGTGTGGTAAAAAAGGCATGCTTTGTGTAAATGAATGATCTCGATTCATTTAAATTATTTTAACCAATAAAAAAGTTCATTTTCGCTTTTTGACAGCTGTACATGGCTTAATAATGAGTGTTTAACTATTTCATCTCCACTCAACCAACAGGATTGCATTGCCTTTCATTCCATTTTCGTTCCGTTCTCTTTATTTGTTTTTTTCAATCATTTTAAATAAACAAGGACACTATTTAAGAGAAAAAGCATGTATTTTGTCAAAGTGATGATATTATACACACCAAGTGAACCAAGTACTGCTGAATTTTCTATAAGATGCAAATGTTTAGTGTAAATCCACTAGCCCATTTTTCGGATTTAGTTTACCGCACTTGAATCAATTTCAAAATAGAAATCGTTACCTTTAAGAATATAAATCAATAGATACTTCTCTAACAAAATCTCATAATACCTTGAATCGGTAAAATGGGGAGATGTCTTAAATTAGGAAAGTTAAGCTTCAAATTACATTTATTAGTCGCTTTACACTTTTTATTAATAGAAATAAAAGGTATGCAAAATAATTAGAAGAACTAAAAATAGACTTAAATGGATCAGTGTTTTTGATCTTCTAACGACCCTTTTGTCTATTGCCAATTACTTTTAATATACCCAATACAGTTACCACCTGTAATTTGCCATCCTTCTGGTCTTATTAGAGGATAGAAACACATGTGAGCACTCTAACAAAGTGTCTCATGAGTACTTTCTATGTTATGATGTTGTAAGAAATCAATTACGTGACAAAACAACAAGTGTTGGACTGAAGAAAACACACCTGAAACTTATGTTTATTTCTTTTTCTTAGGGAAACCATTTCTAAAGTATTTTTCACATAATCAAATTAGATAAAATTAGATAAAATTAGATACAATTATATGATCTTTTGTAACGAAATGTCAGATTTACATTACCTCTTATTCCAGATGTTTTATTTAAAGTATCTAGTACTAAGAATGTAATTTTAAAGAGGTTTTTTTAAGCAATTCAATAAATCGATTATCCGAAAATAGCGATTTAAACGTGGCTCTACATTTGTTTAGTGGCGTAACACCAATTCTTTGTTTTTCATGTTTCTTGGCAAAAGAAGTTACATCAACTTGATTTAAATCAACAAAAATTCCTTTCATAGTTTTAATAAATACAAAAACACCCCCCCCCGAATTACTAAGTCTAGTCCTGTTATTTATAAAGGTATAATGCAGTTACTTGTAAAAAAGAAAGAATTGGATCGCACCGTCGTTATCTTATGAAATTGAAACAAAACCAGTATTTTCATTGGATTTTTATTGACGTTTTTGTAGTAGAGATAAACAAACAAATAAAAAGGAAAAAGCAAACATTTTTTTAAAAGGGCGCAAAAGCCCATATTGGCGCTAATATATATATTCTCATCATGTTCTCACAACTTCCGGCTTTCGATCTTATGTTTTGTCTTCCAATACAAGTTAACAGCTTCTGATTACTTTAAAATAAAATCACTCATGCGAGTACATTTGGAAGTATCCATTGTACTCAAAGTCTAATTCGAGTCCTACATAAACCATGACCTATTCTAAATAAGGCAATGCAAAAAGTCGGTAACGTACGACAACGATTGCTCACGATTGTTTCCATTCATGCACCTTTTTCAAAATATTGAAGGTAATATTTCGGTTTTTTGCCACAGTTGAAAAAAAAATAGATGGAGGCTATATTTCGTGCGACTTTAGATCTTTTTAGATACAGTTGTTTCTGGGAATATTAAGAAGTAAAAGCAAACACAAAAAATCGGATTATTTGACAATAAGTTGTTGCACAATGCTGTTATGCTCATTGGTTCTTTTTTAACGAATACATGATCTTGAATAATAGGTAATGTAAAAAGTCATGATAATAACAAAAACGCCTAGCTACGGGAGAATAAGTACAATAAATGGCGATTCATTTTCCAAACAACCTACAGATTAATAATAAAAAGGCTCATCGCCTTTATGAGAAATAAAATTTGGTCACACGTTATTTAGGGGAGCACCTGCTCAGCAAAAGATAAATAAATCATCTTACAGCAAAATTGCTCAAGTGTGACAATACCATTTTATACCTACATTCATAAAAAAGGAGTGCCGTTTATACGAACAAAAAGTCAACCTTCTAGATTTTTTTATGGCGTTATCTCTCTTAATTTTTTAGGAAGTTCTCCAAAACACCTTTGTCAACTGAAAATCAGATAAATATTAGGAAATATTTTGCATATAAAATTCTGTAGGATTCTAATGTATTTCACTTTGTGTAATTCAACGGTAATGCGCGATAATTTAGCTTGCATTTTAAATTATTTTATTGCACTCATTTTAAACAGCTAGAGACAGATTTTTCAAAGAGTTTACACAGATTAGTTTAAGGTTAATAAAAAGCTTTAGGTTTTTGATGCTTTGTCATTTGATACCTTTATGCTTGAAAATCAAAAATAGATAACTTTGACTCAAATGATCAATTTTATTAAATTTTAAAAATGAGTATATATATGTGTGTATGTCAATAAATAGGGCATTCGTTTTTAGATTAAATTGGAAGTTATATAATCTAAATTCTCTCTACAAATCTAACATTATATTTGAGTGGTAATGTCGTTCCACCACCAGAGCGTGCACCAGTAATGTCTGGAAAAGCAGGCTGTCCATTGTCATAAATAGGTTTTATAGTGCTCTTCGAGAATATATTAATATATGCATTGAATATTTCTGCATCGGCCTAATAAAAATGTATACATGAAAAAAGTTTAGTTTATAGAAGGATTCAGTTTTTAAATCACCTACCAGATAGATACCAGGACATATGCGTCTTCCCCAACCGAAATTGAATTGATCTCTTTCAGAAAATTTTCCATTAGAGGAAGCACTCATGGTTTTAACATCGTTTATGAATCTATCGGGTATGAACTCCTCTTGATTTTCATAATGGTCTGCGCCGTTGTGCATGAAGTCCATACTTGATACGACAATAGAATCTTTTGGGATTGTATACCCTTGAATAATAACTAATTTTTATGAAATGTATTATTAAGAGCACACATTTATATCCACAAAACTTAAACACTTACTTTCTTTGGTGATTTTATGAGGGATACCAAATGGAGTTGTTGGTTTATGTCTCATGCACTCTTTCATGACAGAATTGCAATAAGGCAACTCTGATCTATCAGCAAAAGAAGGAAGTGAGCCATTTTTTTGGACAAATGCATCTATTTCATCTTGCATCTTCTTCTGGACATCGGGGTAGTTGCAAAGAATGCTCACAGCCCATGTTAAAGTAGTTGCAACTGTTTCAGATCCACCAATCACCATGTCTGTAATAATAGCAAGTATATCATCTTCGTCAAAATTATCGCTATCATTAACCAGAGCAGTAATTAAGTTGTCAAGGTTATTTTCACGGGTTTCGGTAATGTATTTTCCAAACTCTACGTCACGTTCCTTTTCAATGAACTCCTTCATCTTTTTTTCAACTCCCATATAATAAAATAAAGGTCTGAATATCGGTAGAAAATTGGGTAAATCATATTCAAAACCACAGAGTTTGACACTTCTTTCCATAATATAACTTGTCTTTTTGAAATTTGGATCGTCTAAGGATTCGAATTTTTTACCAAGTGTAATCTTTGATACAATGCTCAATGAATAAAATTCCAAGCTTTTAACAGGGTTAACGCTCCCATTTGCCTTTGTCTCCCGAATAAGTCTTTCAATCAAATCATTAGCATTGCTTCCGATTAAATCTGAATAGTTTTCGACCGCCTTTTGCCCCAACGCGTTCAGAACTTGGCAGAATAAAAATATGTATTAGCTTCGTCAAATAAAGCATATATCTCCATATCATAATTTAGTCAGTAATTCCTACCTACTCCTCTTGCTTTTTTCCATCCTGAACCTGGTTCAGCGAAAGCGATTCCTCTATTTATTTAGATGAATTGGTAAATATTTATTGTTTGCTTCTTACAATCCTTCAAGTACCTTTGACTTGCACTATAATACTTTGAACCATATGTTGTATAAAGTCTACCAGCAGATTCAATACCATTCGAAACAAATAATTCATGAGCTAAGGCTGGGTCACCAATCATGATCCACGTTTGAACACCCATTCTTACTCGGATAATAGGTCCATATTTTGCATGCCATTCAGCAATTTTTTTTCCAGGGAGATCTCCAATTGATGCCATGTTTCCTATTGTTTTATAATACTTTTCTTTAAGAAATATTCACGTTTAAACCAGGTCCATTGAATTCATACCAACATACGGATAGCAAGGTGTAGGAATAGGTATTTCTGTTGGACCCACTTTAGGGTAAACAGAACGATATGTTGTATAAATTAATGAGAGGGCGGATACTGCACCTATTAAAGAAACTGCAGTATTTTTGTTTTCAGAAAAAAGTGACATATTGTAAAATGTAATGGTTGTGGGTTTTCTTTAAATCAAAGGTTTTTTGTTTTAGTCAAAGAGTAAAGATATATATACTTTTTCTCTATACCGAACTTCGTCCTACATTGTAACACTTGCTCAACTTTCAATGTTACATAAGGTCATTGTTTTTAAAATTCGGTCAATTACTTGAATACCAAAAAAAAAAAAAAAAAAC
>VCJJ01001399.1:9323-23555 GCA_024139415.1 Backusella tarrabulga
GATTTTTGTAACTCCGTGATCATCTTTGGTGACGCATCTGTGCGTCCAGTGTCAATTTACCGACTGTTTGAAAATACCGCCCGCTTTTTTGACATTTGCGTGTAATATCTAAGCCCAAAATTTTCAATACACTTTTGATTTTTTTTTACTTCTCTCAAGAACGATTGTGATTTTTATGCATGTTATGCATTGGTTTTCTCCAACACCCTTTGAAGAAGGTCAATGATCAGAATGATAGAGAGGATGATAACTGTTCATGAGCCATTCCAGTGCGAGAACTCTTGTTGCATCTCATATAAAACTGAAACCGCTTTCTACGGCAGGGAGCAGCTCTTAAATATTAAATAAAACAAATGGAGAGAATTCCATAGACGGTAGAGTATGACACATTCACAAGTTTCTTTTTGTCTCTTCCTTTCTGTAAAAAAAATTGATCTGAGAAGAGTAGAGTTTACTATTGTACAAATTGAATAAATCAGGAGCTATATTTTCTTTTGTACCATCTAATTTATTTAATGTTTCAATTTATGTTGGCCTATACAGTCTAATTGATTCCAATAATTCTACTAAAAAAATATTACATATAAGCTGAGCAGTTATCTCTTACAATACCCCATTTATTTGCATTGTTTTGACTTGCCATTGTAAGCCTATAGATACCAAATTGCATGAGGCACCGAATAACCTCCTCATTTTGTACAACTTACATTATACGCGTTACGTTTTTACTTGTAGCGTTGAAGACGATGCAAAAATCAAGTACTTATCTTATTGTCCAAAGTTTGATTCACACGGCGCTTTTTAAATTGAATAGGATTAGCATTGTCTTCAAACCCAGATCTCTTGAACAAAAATTATGGCGCATAATAATAACCGTGATTCGGTGCCTATTCCGCATCATTGTAACCACAAACAATTCCTGATCTATAGATTAAAACATTTGTATCATTGGTTTTTGTTTCTCGTTCACTTTCAAATTTTTAAAAAAACAATGAAAGTAATGGGTGTAATATACAAAAACTCTTTCGTAGAAAGTATTCTACCATTCTTGAGACGTCAATCCAAAATATCCTACGTTGGTGCTGCTGTTCGGTGTCTATTTTATCAAAGGGTATACTCTATTTTAAGAGTACTAAAAAACCAGCGCCATTTGCCTTCAGTTGATTATCTTACCATGCTAAAATCGATAGTTTATAAAGAGTCGCTTGACTACAGAACAAATAGACTAATTGGTCCTTCAGTTGAAAAGGGCGAAAAAGCTTATGTGGTAAATATTATTATGTTTACTTATTTGAACTGCTGATTCCAGCAACGATATGATTATTTGACCAATGTTTCTATTGGTGTCATTCGCTTTTATACATACTTAGACAAAGTTCCCACTTGTATGGGCTGTTTTCTTGACTGACCCCGTAGCTGTAAAAACAATGTTACTAAAGACAGGTAGTTACTTGGAAATAGAATTCTTTCTTTACTGACCTAAAAATGTATATCTTGGTTACATACGCTACAAAGGCCCTCTGATAATCCAAGAAGAGGCTCAACCAGTCTACATCCATAGATAGATACAGGCTTCCTCTGAATCAAAACGTTCATCATTTGAAAGTAATTGATATGAGGTATGTGTTGCAGTTCTTTATTTGGCCGAGAGTACTTTTTATAGCATCTTAAAAGGTAAGAGAAGATAACTACAGATGCTACAAGGGATATTTTTATTTTGGGTGGCTTGCTCTTGGTATGATAGTAAATAGAATCTAGGTTTAGCATTTAATGTTTGATGATAGGATTATATTTTGCCCTTTTTATCTTTTTTTTTTAAAAAAAACATACAATAAATGTTAATAATAAAAGCAAAAGCCCACACTTTAAAAAAAAGACCACTTTTTCCATCATTTATTAACAGGAACACTAACAGTGTTACTGTTATTGATGTCAATTTAAAAAATAATACAATGATCTTCTGATTGCTCATTTCATTCACTTTTTTTCAGGTGTGCAGGAACCCAATTTTAAGTAAGGTTGGTAAATTAATAACAAAATAAACCAACTTGTAGCTGTACTGACAAGTGAAATTGTTTGTGAGAATGTCATAATTATTTAAGAAACAACTTTCAGTAGATAAATAGTCGTTATCATCATAAAAAATAGGCTAGGAATACTAAATACGCACTTTCTTTGACTTGGTTGAACCAGTTATTAATTTACAAGAAATAATTAATAAATATCTGTATCTTTGTATATTTATATATTACTCCCTTTACTCTTAATATGCACCACTGATGATAAGCTTAGTAGTTTTGCGTATGGTATGTTCTTACAGATTAAACAAAACAGATGGAGAAATTTCTATAAATGGTAGAATATGACCCATTCACAATCTTTTTTTGTCTCTTCCTTTCTGATATGAGAAAGGTAGAATTCACTATTGTACAATTGATTTTTTTTGTACCATCTTATTTATTTAATGTTGCAGATCGTAAAAATTTATATTGATCTGTGTCTGATCGATTCTAGTGAATATTAAAAAACAAGTGACTTCTGAAATCTAAAAAAAACATTGCAAATATGCTGAGCAGTTATCTCCTATAAAACCCCGTTTTATATGTATTGTTTGATATGTAATTGTAGGTCTATACACACCAAATCGCATGAGGCGCCGAATCGCCTCCCTTTGTATATTTTACATCAAACGTGTTACTTTTTTACTTGCAACCTTTATAGCTATAGTAATAATATCAGTGTATCTTGTTATATAGGTCGATTCACACGACGCTACTTAAATTGAATGGGATTAGCAGTGTTTTAAAAACCGGATCTCCTGAACAAAAATTATGACGCATAATAATAACTGTGATTTTTTTAACTAAAATAATATATTATTTTCTTCCGGCGCCTATTCCGCATGGCTCATAATTTTACGTTTAAAAGTTACGCAGCATTGTAATCATAAATGCATATTTGTTGATTGGGAAATCAACAAATCCTGATCTATAAATTAAAACATTTGTATCACTGGTTTTTGCATTTCTTTCACTTTTAACTTTATTTTTATATTTTGAAAAAACAATGGAAGTAGTATACAAAAACTCTATAGTAGAAAATTTTTTACCTTTCTTGAGACGCCAGTCCAAGATGTCCTACATTGGTGCTGCTGTTCTATGTCTTTTTATCGAAAGAGCATACTCTATTTTAAGAGTACCCAAAAACTTACGTCACTTCCCTTCTGTTGGTTATCTTACCATGCTAAAATCGATACTTTATAACGAATCCATCGACAGCAGAACAGACAGACTGATCCGACCTTTAGTCGAAAAGGGTGCTAAAGCTTATGTGGTAAATATCATTATATTCATTTGCTTAAGCTGATGATACCAGCAGCCATACAATTATTTTGATCTATGTTTTTTATCGTATCACTCACTTTTATATATATTCAGACAAAGTTCCCACTTAAATGGACTGTTTTCTTGACTGACCCTGTAGCTGCAAGAACCATGTTATTAAAGACAGGTAATTAGCTGGAAATATAATTCTCGATATCGAAGCATATTTATTTATTTGTTTATGTTTACCTATTTTTTAAATATACTTGTTTAAACAAAAATAGAGTCATTTCCAAAATCTAATTCATTGCTAAGAAGTTTGAGTGACACCAGCCCAATTGTTCAATTTATGGGTCATGATAACGTAGCCATTTCTAATGGGGAAAGATGGAAGGGGCAACGCAAGGTAAATTATTAATTTTCTATCAAGACGTTTTTTTTTTCTGACCTCAATTTTTTTAGATCATGAATCCTGCATTCCATCGATCTATGCCTGTACAAAGATTTGGTAAAATTGTTCCAAAGTTCTTTAAGTTGGTCAATGAAGATGGCGAAGAGACCCCTATTGCTAATAATATGAGAGCACTTACGCTTGACATATTGGGCCAGACTGCTTTCGGTAATGCTTGTTTCTGATTCTCGCTATGATTTATATAACACCTTTCTTCCACTTATAGGTTTTGATTTCAAGTCAACAGAAGGTGATCCTGAGGGATGGACCTCTACCTACAAGCTTGTCATCGAATCCCTATTTAATCCGTGGGTAGGCATTTTCGCTCACCTTGATTTCCTCACAAAGTATATCTCTCCCTCGAGAAGAAGATCTATGGCTGCAACTGCAAAGTTTAATGGTATGATTGAAGACATGATAACAAGAAAGCGCGATGAGATCAGAAGCCATAAAGCAGAAGACATTCCCGACAATGAAAAAGATCTCTTGAGATTAATGATTGAAGCAGACGATAGAGGAGAGGGTTTTACTTCAGTTGAAGAACTAAGAGTATGTATCAAAAATAATTTATGAATTTGCCTAACTGTTCTTTCAATTATTTTAGCATAATATCTCTCTCTTCTTCCTTGCTGGTATGTTGAAATATAAATACTCAAATATGATAAGTGATCTAACGCTCATGATGCCATTGTATAGGTCACGACACCACATCACACACTCTTTCTTTCTGCTTGTACAATCTTGCTAAAAACAAGGTAAACAAAGTCATATGGATTTCATAAACAAATATCTAATTATGCCACATATATTTATAGGATGTTCAAGAAAGATTGCGTAAGGATATTATCAAAGTTTTAGGTGATGAGCCTGAAGATGTTTATCCCACTCTTGAGGAACTTCGGGCTATTCCATATATGGACTGCGTAATAAAAGAGGTAAATGGTTTGCTGTTTACACTTAAATTCATGCCTTTTAAATTATTTTATCTTTCACATGAAATAGAACTTGAGAAAAAATGGACCGGCCAACATGTTACTCATCAGAAATGCTGAAGAAGATATGGACTTGAATGGCGTGGTTATTGAGAAAAACACAAAAGTTAGCGTTGACATCACTATGATTCATCTCCATCCAAAGTATTGGACAAACCCAGAGAAATTTGATCCTGATAGATTCGGAGAAAACGGAGAACATGGTACACACAGTGGCTTAACATGGGTACCATTTAGTAATGGAACTCGCCAGTGTCTTGGTATGAATTTTAGCTTGACTGAGCAAAGAGTGGTTTTGGCTATGCTGTGTAAGTAAACATTGTATTATTACATATATCTTTATCATTAACTCCATATTGAATTTTATAGTAAAAAAATACAATATTGATATTGACAAAAATTCCAAGCACTATGATCAAATACAGTTTGATGTTCCATTTAATCAGGCACCACCATCACTAACACTCAAATTCACTAAACGTTATTAAGTTACATCAAGCATTCCCTTATCAAATCACTGTATAAATATGAAATTATTTTACAACGTGTGTTAATATAACTGTTTAAAAAAAATAAAAAATAAACTTATACTATTACTTGATCAAGTAGAAGGAGAACTGTATATTGTGGGCATTACTGGTTTTACTTTTTACAAGTACACTTTACTAAACCATGGAGTTATCAAAAGTGTAACAGATGTTAAATATTTTGTACCAAGTAATGCATTTTGAACAATTGACTCAGTGCAATAGTATGTTTATATAAAACACATAAAAGACAATTGGAGCTCTTTAATTGAACATGAGTCACATAATTAAAATACATATCCAAGGTTTCGAAATTATCAATATCGAGGTAAAATGACGATGTTCAGATCTTTTGGCATAATAAAAAATATCCCCTTTGTAATAACCTCTTTGAGATGTGGAGAGTTTATTGGAAGGCGCCATTCATATTTTCGAACTACATAAAAAAAAATTAATAATGCTCAGGCCATCGTCACTGATGGCATTTATAAAAACCCCTTACGCATCATCGATAATATAATTTTTTGTTCTGTCAGACTAAAATTCATGCCAACGCACTTCCGAGCTCCACTACCAAAAGGTAACCATGCATTTCTGACATCCTCGTCATCTTCATTACTAGTAAACCTGTCAGGATTAAAAATGTGTGGGTTTTTCCAATTATATGGACTGCGATGAGTGTTGTGAATATCAACCAATAGAATGGTATCCTTTGGAATAAAAGTATTTCCAAGTTTACAGTTTTCTTTTGCTTTTCGTGCAGATGCAACTGGAACTGTTGGATGCATTCTCATCGTCTATAAATAATGGCATGAATAATATGCTTTAAACTAATAAATATAATTTTCTGTACCTCTTTAATTATTGCATCGAGATAGAGCATCTGCTTAAGATCCGATTCTGTTGGAATGACATCCTCAGCATTATCTCCTAAGATATCGATTATTTCATTTCTTGCTTTCCTTTGTATTTCTTGGTTAACTGATAAATAGTACATGGCAAATGCCAGAGCTCCAGTAGTTGAATCATGCCCTAATCAGCTCAAAATGAATTTAGATAAGGCCTCTCATACCACTTTATCATAGTACCAGCAGAAAAAAATAAACACAAATTACTCTAAAAATTTGAATCAATACTTGTTAAAGGACTCATTTCAATCTTTTTAAAAAAAACCTTCAACTCTTCATTTGTCATGTAAAAACTGTTGTCAGTCTCAGAGTGATATTCACTTTCAAGCATGAGACTCAATATATCGCTATTAGCTGAATCGTTGTATGTTTTATCATTCTCTTTCATTATCCTTCTCTTCTCATCAATCATTGAATCGATCAAACCCAAGAACCGACCACAGTCATCATGTATTTTTTGTCTTTTCGTAAAAAACCTCAAATATTTCTTTTCCAACGTCGGGAAAAAGAAAAAAAGCGGATCTTGCATCCCATTAATAATGTTTTTGTATACCATTAGCCATTCGTTATTTGGATCCCCCAATGCATCTATATCAAATCCTGTTGTCACGGTTATTCATGTATTTCAAATAAGAATGATTAGAAACTACCAAAACCAGCAATAGTTAAAGCATCCAAAGTTAATCTTTTAAAAAGTTCTCCAATATCGATAACATGGTCAGATTTGTTTCCTATGACGCCGAACAGTTTAATAGTGAGATTTCCAAACATGTTAATTGGAATGTTTTTTTGAAATGCATGATTTGCAATCTATATATAAAAGGAGAATGGTTGAACTAGCTTTTTTTTTCTTTTTTTTTAAAAAAACATGGATATAAAATACATACCCTTCTTTGTCTTTTCCAATCCAAGTCATGAACAAACACCATATTTGGACCAACAATAAATTTATTAAGCAGAGTGCCTTCGCCTCCTTTTATAAAAACATCTGGCTTTGGAAACTTATCTTTGAAATAGTATACTGTGTTAAATTTTCTTTTATAAAAATCAAAGTAAATGGGTCTACCTTGGTTTGATAAGATTACTTTCATGAGTTTTGGGTTGGTTATATACACCGTCCAGCCTAGTCGCGCAGGTCTCTATTCAATAAACGTATTATTTCTTTGCTGACTAAAATATGTATATATTGGCTACATACGCTATAAAGACCCTCCGATAATCCAAGAAGAGGCTCAACTAGTCTACGACCATAGATAGATACAGGCTCCCTCTGAATCAAAACTTTCATCATTTGAAAGTAATTGATATAAGGTATGTGTTGCAGTTCTCTATTTGGCCGAGAGTACTTTTTATAGCATCTTAAAAGGTAAGAGAAGATAACTACAGATGCTACAAGGGATATTTTTATTTTTGATTGCCTGGTATGATAGCGAGTAAATTCTAGGCTAAGCATTTAATGTTTGGTGGTCTTTTGTTTTTTAAAAAAAATAAATATTGACGACAAAAGGCAAAAGCCTGTTCTTCAAAAAAGAGCCACTGTTTTAATCATTTATTAAAAAAGTTACTCCTTATTATCTCTTTTTGGAACTCGAAATAGGACATCAAAAATTGATCCACATGTGCAGTTCTTCTTCTTTTATTAATGGTAATAATTATAACTATAACGTGAATGATATTGTTTTAGAATATTTTTATATCATTATTATCTATACACCAAAACATATATACGCATAAACTATGTGAATATATGGAAAATGATGGACATTAATATTTTATTCCTTAATCGATTACCCTCACATAATGCAGGAGTATGTAAGAGAATGTCAATGAGTTTACCAGCAACTTTTTCAAGTTAGCTTTAATTGAGTGTTCAAAATTAATCTTAACATGCATATCTTGCTATTCACGATTTTTTTTTCAGGTGCAATGTGTATTGTTATTTTATAAATTATTAAAATATAAGACTGTACTTGAATAAATTGTGCTTTTTTAGTTTTCAGAGCATAGACTCTACTAACAAAGGCATCCAGCGATAATGATTGTCAATATACGAGAGCTTACTCTTAAACCGAAATTCTAGACGATATATAGATATATATCACCAATAGTAGTACACATAAAATAGGTTTTTGCTGTATTTCTCTGGCTATATTAAAGAGTGGTTTTCAGATAAATGTCAAACACTTTACTTGGAGAAACATAATCAAACTGTTTTTTTAAATACCTAAAAACAATTCTTTTTTTTTGGTATTATCAATGACAAGATCGCACACCTGTCCATATTATAAGAGACAATTGGTGAGTGTTTTAAAAAATAAAGATTGTACACAATCTTTGGAGAGTCTCCAGAGAAACCCATAATATTAGATTTATTCAACTAGTGTGATTCCATAGAGTTGGATGATATGCCATCCATATTAAAACTATTTATCTGTTGACCACGTTTTATAAAAATTAACTTTATTGGATTATATTCCATAAAAAGAAAAAAAAAAGGAGAGAACAAAATAAGGAGGAAACGGCGAATTTGAATATGATTTTCAGAACATTAATCCCAGAAACACTTGATGCCAAATAGCTGGTAAATCATTGGTAAAGTAGTTCCTGTTCTAAAATTCAAAAAAACATTTTGTTTCTAATCAATAACATAGAATTGTTAACAAAGGGGAACACGTTTTTATTTTATTTCCTTAATAGATAAAACAGGTATTCAAGATACACCGGAGAGATCGTACCTGGTTTAAAAGATTATATAATTGTAAGGTGTATTATTTATACGCGCCTACATTGATTTAAGTTATATTCATATAGGATATAATGCTTGTTTCATATATATTAAAGAAATGGTTTTTTATAAGGATTATTCAGCAATTCAAACGATGAATTACCACTTCATTTATAGATTGTCTTACACAGTTATAGCACGTCATTTACTCTTAAATATATTTAGGTGCAATTTTCTTTTCTTTTCTGAGGTTTTAGTGGCATCTCTCACTTGTCTTGGTTTCGAATATTAATCTCGTAAATTTAGATAGTGTGAAAATATTGTTCCTGTTCTCTATCTTTTTTTTAGAAAAAAAAAAATGAAAATACAGAATTAAAGCCAAGCTACTTTGTTTTGTTACTATTATTATGCCTTTTTATCTTCCATCAAGAAAATGATTTATAATGAACAATAGAACTTGTATGTACCAATTTTGTAATTTTTTAAATTTTCCATTTTTATCCGATACGAAGTGTCATCTCTTGACCATAACTTTCCTCGCATGAATCGAACCAGAAACAGTCACTATACTCTTATGGGCCTTTGAACCCTTTTTTTTTATATAGCAGTTACAACTTTTCTTTTTCTTTATTTTTTTTTCCTTTTCGTTTGCTTTTCAAAGATACAACACATATGCCTCCCATCCCCAGACCACCTCAAATAAACCCCGAATCGCCAGAAATGTATGAAGATGTTGAAAACAAACAGGCCTACTATGAAGGGGCTGTCAACAGCGACGCCAAAAAGAAAAATAGAAAAAGGATCATCATTGGCAGTGCCATTGCCGTTTTACTAGTGATCATCGGTGTGAGCATAGCGGTACCTCTTTCAATGAAGAACAATGCAACAGCAGAAGCCAAGATTAACCTACCAAAAAACTCAGCCAATCCGAGCAAGAATATTAACAGGTTGCCAGGACTATTGGATGACATGGTGCTAGCTCAGCCTGCCGGTGTCATGCAGAATATACTAATTACTCCTTCTAGCAGTAATGGACCTTTTATCCAACCGCCCTATGCACATGAAGTATCACCGTATTCCAACATGACAAGGCTTAAGGTATTTACACCTGCAAGCTCTGTAAAGAGGGTATTTGTGATGGGCGATATCCATGGATGCCTCAAGGAAATGAATCGACTGTTGGATCTTGTTCAATTTCAACCTGGTTCGGATGTCCTCGTGTTGGCCGGTGATCTTGTCTTCAAGGGAGAAGATTCGTTGGGTGTCATCAGAAGAGCTAAGGAATTGGGGGCTCTTTGTGTTCGTGGTAACCATGACGACAAGGTGGTACGTCTCAAGACATATCTGGATACGTTTGGTGCAAGTTCAATGGTGCAAGAGGATAATATTATGCCAGAAGGAAAGGTCGGTGATCCACTCAGACTAGGCAACAGACATGTAAATATTGCAAGGTATGTTTTATTGACATAAAAAAAAGCTGCACCTAACCCTCCTCTTTCCTGATCCTTATAGACAAATAAACCAGGACGAGTTTAATTATTTACTAGAATGTCCACTCATTCTTGAAATACCTTCTCTCAAGGCACGTATAGTTCATGGTGGTATCGATCCCGCCATTTCCAATGTGGTGAACAATGACCCCTGGTCTGTCATGAACATGCGTGACATGGATGAAAAGGATTATCCCACCGCCCTTAAAGTCAGTAGAAAAAAGACGACCAAAGATATCTCATATAAACATTGGACCTCAGTCTACAACGAAAAACCACTCCAAGACGACATGACAATTTATTATGGCCATGACGCATCCCGGGGTGTTAGCGTTAAAAACAGAACTGTTGGTTTGGATAGTGGTTGTATTTACGGTAAGCAACTGTCAACCATTGAAATTAAATCCGGTCAGCTATTCCAGGTCGAGTGCACAGGCCTTCAGTATTCAGAGCACGATGATTGAAAGAGGGGGCTATATCTTTAATTTTACCTCCATTTTGTATATAAATAAACAAATACCAGTACTTTCATTTTATATTTCTTTTTTTTTTTTCATTATAACAATTCAATGTAAGAACATCATGCATGTTTGGAGTGAATATTATGTGTGTCGTAAACTCTATTTCGTTCTATTTGTTTGCTCTTAAAAAAAATAAAGAAACAATAAATGAATGAATTCTTAGTATAAAGACTTGTACTCATTATACTATAACCCATTAAATGAAATAATCTATTTCGAGGTATTTAATTGTCTTGAAAATAATAAATGAACATCACAAATCCAATGGTTTATTATTTACAAGTCAGAGACAATGGAGTTTCGTATATTAAAGTTTGAATGAAAGCGACCAATAAGAAGGCTAATTATGAGCATTCGCTTGACATTTTTTTTTTTTTCATCGTTTCATTTTTAACATTGATATATGGATGATCGTCATCGAGAAACAGTGTATGGTATTGATGAACTTTTAATTTAGTATAATGAATGATTGCGACACATTAATTGGAATCGTAAACGAAAAAAAATAATCTATTAATGTACTGTCTTTAAAGAGAGGGGGCAGATTTATTCCGGATTTGACACCTCGTTGCTTTTATCAATCAAGACTTTCACCATATGAAATGTAAGGTCTCTGTTTCATGGAAAAGGAGTGGGTGGGTTAAAATAGAGCTGATTAATGCTATTATATTTAATACCTATTTGCCCAATATTTAAAATGGCTCTTTAATGCGATGATCCATTCTGATGCATAAGCGTCAATGATGTTTTCTGATAAAACATAGTCTGTTCTAGGGTATGATCTACCATCTTTTCCAACTAGCAAATGACAATCATTGTTTTCTGAAAACAAACTAAAAGAAGACGAAGCCCCTAAGAGAGAAATGAGCATATTTATAATAAGAAACTATATAAAGCATACCATCTTCACTACATGATGAAGGAGAGGAGGAAGAAGTGGATGATCCATCATTTTTTTCCAATTCTAAAGCTTCTATCTCTTGCTCAATTAGCGTTTCACACGAGTACCTCATTCGTTTTATTCGCAAAGCAGCTGGATGTTCTCTTTGTCTTTTCTTTGGATTGCTGTGGGTCTCCTGATCAATTTGGTGGGTCTTTTCAGGGGACGGCGATGTCAAGTACTGCCAAAACGATCTTAATAAAGGCTGGGCACCAGCAATAGAAGATTTAATACCAAGATTCGGTATTCTCGGCAGAATGTTTCTTTTATGGATGCGGTGTATTTGAATGGGCTGTATTGAATTGTAGCGTTCATCAATCATGGGCTCCAAGCGATAGCCAAGCGGATCAAACGGATGAAATATGTTGAATATTTTTGTACGCAGGGGCGGTCGATAGTGCATATAGTCCAATCCACGGCATACGAGACCAGCAGCTAATGAAATAGGTTTTCAGCATGAAATGATAAGATATATATATATATATATGTTTTACCTATAGGACTACCACAAGTGAAGACACAGGTAATTTTAAAATCCAGTTTTGGGACCTGAATATCTGGTGTTTTACATGTTTTGTCATCCTCTTGTATGAGATGCCACGGAGGCAATCCATCTTCTTCAAACCACTGCATGGATGCAATGTCATAAGCAGAAATACCGCCCAAGGAAAACCCAATGAAATGGATGTGTCCCTTATTTTCGATAAAATCTGGATACTCAATCACATGCTGTTTGTATGCCAGGTTACATTCATAACAAATAGAATTGATAATGTGCTGGCCATGAGGTTTTGTAAAATCTACAATAATAGTTAATGCTATTATTACTGTTGTATATAGTTAAAATATACATTACAATAGAGACAGTCCATTAACCAGTGGTTTGTAGCTAGTCTCACTTTGGGTACAGTGCTAAGCGTGCTTTTGTTTATTTTTGGATCGACTATTTCGTGAATGACACTGTGCCACTCTACGAGGTTTTTAATTATACGCTATGGTAATATGGATATATGCAAGCATTACCTATTGGAATATACTTGATACGAGAGTTTGAATTTGGGTAATGGCTAGTTATTATATCGTCTGTATTCTTTTGCATTGTTGCAACTATACGATATACGATTAAAACATTGGTATTATCAACAGCTTGTGTGTATTACCGTGGTGTTTCATGTTTCCGTACTTTTCATATTGCTGTCCCATGCCATGAATGAAAAACACGAGGTGATCTATGAAATGAAATAAAATAAAACTTGAGTTGCTCATTCCCTCTCTTCTGTGTCATTTCGACTTGAGCTCACCTGAAATGGTGTTTTCACTGTCCATATTTTGTAAGTATAAGAGAAGGTAAAAACTAGGAGTCAGAAGAAAGGAGAAAAGACAGGAGAAAAGAAAGAGAGAGAGGGAAAAGATAAATATCTTGTTTTGTGCGTGTCAAAAAAAAAGGGAAAAAAAACGCAAAAAAAAGAGGGCGAAAAGGGCGTAGCTGTGTAATACGTTATCCGTTTTGTCACTAATGTATTATTATTATTTAGTAAGCACCGAATGCTCTATTTACTACCGTTATTATATATTAATATACTTTACACAACAGCAATATGTTGTATTATGTACATTTGATGGATCCTATTGACTTGTCTTAAATAGGACTACAGAACACATATTTCCTATCTTGCGTGAGCTGATAATAATGCATTGCAAACACCGATAAACAAGCGAATAAAAGGGGTATGGATCAAAATGATGTGTTATTGACATTGCTACTATCATTAAGACAGTGATGATCATCTATGCGTATAATGCTATACGTATACAACAGGTTACATGTATGTTATAAGCCCCTCAAAGGGGTCCCTCCAAAAAAGGCCGGCTGATGAAAATAGTAAATCACTCAAATATACAATATTTAAATAAATAAATAAATAGTCTATTCGTGCCTACTCAAAAAAATAAGAAATAATTGAGAAAGCATTACAAATAAATGAGAAAAATGATAATAATTATTGAGAAAGGGGGCATATATCATGTGTACAGAGTATATTTCAGGCAGTGAGCAAATAGTGGTTGGTAGCCATGTAGCAACGTTCATAAAGGTATATTATTTCCCGATGAAGAATAGCATGATGTTAAGTGATAGAGTAACGAACCAATATGACAGAGGTAGATTCAGTAGATACTATGTCTGACGAGCCAGATATACTATATTCCATTATTTTAGTATCACTCCTTGGGTTAATACCAATCTCTTCACCTCTCTTAAACCACCTCTTTTTTTTCTCATCAGCCTTTTCTCAATAATTTGAAAATGTTTCTCAACAATTTGAAATTTGTTCTCATTTTCTTGAAAAAGACAAT